>JANAVB010003628.1:0-119777 GCA_029216955.1 Iris pallida
AGAACCCAATGGTATGTCCAGTTTTGGATTCCGGCAGGACGTGCACAAAATTGCCCGTTTAATCGTTTCGTAGGGCCTACGAAACGGCGATTCGATCAACTGTCTCAGAATTGGACCAAACATGGCATACAGGACCAGAAAATGATACGGTCCTGTTGGCGTAAGTTTCGTCTCGATCTGACGAACGTGCATAAAGTAATTACAAATTTACAAAGAGACCGATACGGTAAATTTTAAAAGATACTCATCAAATTCGTCGCGCACAAAAACAATTTGAATTCCGTCAAAGCCCACACGTCCATGAAGCCGATACATACCTTTCGATGCTTTCGGTTTGCAACCATGTCGCCCGGATTGGCTGGACGTACGTCGTGTCGAAGGTTTTTCTAATTTTGAAAACAGGTTTTTGATCAACTTCTAACTACTTTATCTATCTGCACGGTTACCTAAAATTAAATCCATTAATAGGGTTTCAAAGTCCTTTATGTTGTCTAAATAATTGTTCAATTAAAATTCTAAGTTTGTCATTGGTTTTACCAGAATCGACCTTCCAACATGGGCGTTTGGATTGGGTTTTACTCTGTTTACAAGCAGGTTTATCGTCGACTTCAAATCGATTTTATGGACAACCTCGGCCATCTAGATTTAAACTAATTGAAGGAGTCTAAAGATGGTTAGTTTGTGGTCGTACCTTAACAAACGGTTCGTAAATGATCGATCGTCAAGGGAGAAAAGTCACCGAGAAGTTGACCCCTCCACCCACCATTGTTGCTGATGTTGTGCCGTTCCCAGCCGGCCGGCTGTGCACGACGGTGGCACCGGTGATGCTTGGCCATTGCCGGCGGAAGCGGCACGCCAGACCGGAGAAGGGTCGGGGTGGCACTGCCTGGGGAAGTTTTAGGGTTTAGGTTCTCCTCCTCCTTTTCTCGATCTTAAATATATATATATATATTACATATATATATATATATATATATATATATATATATATATTTTTTTTATATATATATATATATATATATATAAAATATATATAATATATATATATATATATATATATAATATATTATATATATTTTTTTTATATATATTATATATATATATATATATTTTTTTTATAATATATAATATATATATATATATTATATATTATATATATATATATATATATATATATATATATATATATATATATATATATATTATATATATAGCTCGGGTTAATGTGGGGACTGGGTTGTGGGGTTTTATTTAGTTTTTTTGTTTTATGCTATCACTAATACATATCTTTACATATGAATATACATTAGTAGATATATATACATATTGCCCTATATATATATATATATTTTATATATATATATATATAAATATATATATATATATATCATGAATGCCTTCTGGCACGGTATGGGGGTCACTACCAACCTGTCCTACATAAACTCCACGGAATCTGACCACGCTCCGCTGCTGGTGGAGATCAAAAACAACACTCATTCATCCAAAAATAATTTCCAATTCCTAGAATTCTGGATCGAGCATCCCTAATTTCTGGGCATCGTCGCGGAAGCCTGGAACCGTGAGGAATCCCCTAACCCACTAGTCAGGGTTTGCAAAAGGCTCAAGGCCACAAGACGTGCCTTGTCCAGTTGGAGCAAACTAGCTTACGGGGACTTCTTTCAAGCCGTTCGGGTCACAGAGGACGACGTCATCCGAGCAAAAAATTTGGTCGTTATGGATTGCTCCTCTGCAGCCAGGAGTGCCCTAAACCTCACCAAGGCTATGCTTAAATTCAGGATCAAAGTGGAGACCGACTTCTGGAAGCAGAAAGCGAGATTGAAATGGGACAACAAAGGGGTTAAAACTTGCAGTATTTTCATGCATGCGTCCACAGTCGCAGACAAAAGCTATCGATCCACCGAATGGCAGATGACAACGGAAACATCATTACTGACCACAAGAGTATCTATGTTGCTGCCACGGACTTCTTCTCCAAATTATTCTCCAAAGAGACTGTTTACAAAGATAGGTCATTCCTTGACAAAATCCTCCTTCTCATTAATGATACCGACAACGTCTAATTGGAACGTTCCCCCATTGCTCAGGAAGTTTCGGAAGCCGTGTGGGCTCTGAACGAACACAATGCGCCAGAGTCGGACGGCTTTTCGGGGTATTATTTCGCTCTTGCTGGACATCATCAAGCAGGACATCAACGAAGCAGCCGTCGCCTTCTTCGAAGGTGCCATTTATCCCATAGCCATCTCTAGTGCCAATCTCATCCTTATTCCGAAAAAAGATAACCCGGAGTCCTTTTGTGACTTTCGTCCCATCAGCCTTTGTAACTTCATCAACAAAATCATATCCAAGGTCATCGCAACCAGAATGGCAGGAATTCTCCCCAAGATCATATCGGAGGAGCAAAGTGGGTTTATCCGTGGAAGGAACATTCAGGACAATATTATTCTGGCACAAGAGTTAATCACCTGCATGAAATTCCCAGCTAGAGAGGAAAACATAGCCGTCAAAATTAACATGGAGAAGGCATATGACAGGCTGGACTGGCAATTCATCATCTAGGTTTTCAGAGCTTTCGGGTTCCCAGAATATTGGACCAACATCGTTTGGAGATTCGTCAGCAACTCCTGGTTCTCGACGATCATCAACGGACAGGCCGATGGGTTTTTCAAATCCCATCGCGGGGTTAGACGAGGCGACCCTCTATCCGCCATGGTCTTCATCATTGCTGCTAACGCCCTGAGCAGGAACCTTAACAACATGGTCAACACCCCAACTTCCAGCACTATCACACTTCCAGTGGTTGCCCTATCATCACCCACCAGGCTTTCGCTGACGATTTACTCATCTTCTCTTCGGAAGATGAAGGAGCGGTGGCAGTTGTTCACAACACACTACAGAGGTACTCTAGATGCTCCGACCAGAAGATTAATCACTCAAAGAGCGTTATCTACGCCCACCACAACACCAATAGAGAGCATGCCATCAATCTCTCCAACTTAACATCTTTCTCCGTAGCCCACCCTCCATTCAACTATCTTGGATGCCCACTTGTGTACGGGGGATCCAACGTGGCCCTATTCGAGGAGTTGACTAATAGAATCAGGAAGAAGCTCGAAGGGTGGCATAATGCCACCTTATCCCCGGGCGGCAAGATGATCCTTATCAATCACGTACTCTCCTCCATTCCCATTCATACTCTGGCTGCTTGCTTACCGCCCAAAAAGGTCCTGTCTTCGATCGAACAGATCTTTTGTACTTTCTTTTAGGGACATAGCAACAGCCTAGATAAGTATCACTGGACTAGCTGGGACTCTATGGCTCACCCTACTAGCGTAGGGGGTTTGGGATTCTCTAAACTCACTCACATTGTTAAAGCTTTCTCGATGAAATTGTAGTAGAAACTGCGCACGAGCAACAACTTATGGAGCAGGTTTTTGAAAGCCAGGTACTTCAAACACATCCACCCTTCATTGGCCACTTCCAACTGCAGATCCTCAAAGGCATGGCATCGCATCCTCATTGGCCGTGACCTTGCCGAGCCCGAAATGAGACTCCGTTTGGGGGCTGGAGATTCGGACCCTTTTCTGGAGAGATGGGTCGGAGATACCATGATCCCTAGTCTCACAGAGATCTCGAGAGGCAGCAGGATTAGAGACTTGTGGAACACCTCCAACGATGACAGGCACTGGGACCTGATCCGCGAATGGTCAGGTAATGTAGCGGTGGACAGCATTCGCGCACATGAATTGCGCATTGGTAACGAGCCAGACGAGCTGAGATAGAAGTTGGAAGTGTCGAGGGCCTTTTCGGTAAGGTCGACGAGAAGCGCTATCCAAGGCATCGGACGGTAGCACACCCCCACTGCGTACTATTGGCACACCGGTATACTTATATATATATATATATATATTTACATATAAATATATAAATATATTTTATATATATATATATATATATATATATATATATATATATATATATATATATATATATATACGCATATGTATAACATGTATATATATTGAGCTATTTATAAAACATTAGTATATACATATATACATATATCTTACTTTTAAAATACTAACCATTTAACTATTAAGAACACGCAATAAATATATACACAAAGTGATTAATTAATATATTTCATCTAATCAAATAAACACACACAATATATATGCCTACATATAATGTTCTAGTCAAATGTCCCATATATCTAAAATGACATTTCAAAAAAATGTATCATTTTCGAAAATAACAAATATATAAAAATATAAATATAACTTTAATAGCATTATTATATTTTATTTAACTATTATATATAATTAGTTATTGATCATTAATATAAAACACCAATATACATTTAGTATCTATGTGGCCGTCTTGGTCACACTAAGGGACTACATGGCTTGGGCTCGGTTCGAGTCTAGTTCGGAATAGTCGAGTACAACCGGATCTTCTGCAAGTCAATAAATCTTAATAATAAATAATTAAAATATTTATCATGGTCATGTCACAACTTGGCCTGGTTTTCTTAGTTAGGTCACACTTATGGCTGGGTCTTCCCTGGTATGGCTAATACACTAGTCAAGGTACACCACTGTACTATCCGTGCCATAATTCCTAGTCGTCTGGTACTTCAAAACTCAACCATGGCTAAAGTCATCTACCGTAATAATTTAACTAAATAATTATTTATAAAATTCTAAAAATCACCATTCAATTCAAATAAATAAATAAAATAAAAAAATATTATCATAATTTTGGGAAGAGGAGTTACAAATCTACCCACCTTAAAAATAATTTCGTCCTCGAAATTCTAACTCATAAATATTCTTAAAATTTAAAGTTAGTCCACACTTACCCTGATCTCCTCAAATTTTAATTTCTCAGAAATATTTTATAACCTTCTCTAGCCATTTTATAGCTCCGAATACTTGAGGTAATTCTACCAAAAATATCTAGAACATATGGCATCTATAATCCTCCCATATCTATCAAACAACCAAAAATTAAATAATCAAGCAATATTATACCAAAACTTAAGAATATCTAATAGATTCTACACAGCACGATCGTTCGTCACTCCGAAATAGGAAGAGACAAAAATCAATGGTTCGGGAGGCAAATAAGAAGAATCGAGAACAAATATGAAATTTCATAGACGTAGAGAAATTTCTAGGATAATTTTCAAGGTAGTGTGGATTGAGATTCCTATGGTTTAGTCATAGTCGCAGGCTCATATCAGTACAGTTACGTAACTGATACGACATGCTCTGACCTGCATGGGCCACCATAAAAACTTGTCACGACCTGCACCTGCTTTTCGGATGCGAGATCGTGAGCAAGCCAGCTACTTATCAAGCAGACTCCAACCCGACTCGAGTACGTATAAGCAGTCAAGATCATGGTATCATGGCTAATATGGTAATCTACAGTGTATCTCAATCCACAAGAATATATAAGACAAGAATAAACAAGTATGGGTCATTGTCTGTAGTCCACTAGCATATATGTTCGATTAGACTCCAAGAATAATATGTGTCTATAAAGCTAAGTTGATAAGCAGGATATGTCATAAAAGTACGAAAAAGATTGTAAATCAATAACACTAACAAAATACCTGAATCATGCGATTGAAGTCAACTACCACATGCTCAGCTAACTGACTCCGTGCAATCAGCTACCTGATGAGATCAACAGGTCCTCAGAGGGCTAGCAAGATACATAAAGCATGCCTACTAATATGACAGTAAATAACATGTATGGAGGATAAGAACACTGCGAGAAGAACGTCTAAGGACGATGAGTCATGTAGAAATGTAATACTAGACTTGGCTAACTATCAACTAGAACTCCTATAGCTTGTAGTAAAATGTAAGATACTCCCAATCTATAGTATTTCAATTGACGTACAAAACAGGATACTCTCAGTCGAGATTAGCCAATTCTAGTATCGATCTCCTCTCCTAAAGGATACAAGGTCACGTAGACTCCTATAAATCGTAGTACAATGCAAGATACTCCTAATTCACAGTGTCGCAAATCAAGTCAATCAATCAATCAATGTATGTTATACGTCGTAGTACAATGTAAGATACTCACAATCTATAGTATGTCTCAAGTCAAGTCAATCAAGCAATATCAAGATAAAAGAATCGGCTATAGGTCGTAGTACAATGTAAGATACTCCCAATCTATAGTATATCTCAACTGTAGTACAATGCAAGATTAGGGATGAGCGAATACCGATCGCTACCGAAAAACCGACCGAATACCAATTAAAAATATCCCAAAAGATTAAACCGAAATTATGTACCGATACCAAATTACCGAACCGATTAAAATATGGTATAATGGTAGTGGTAACGGTTTGAATGTAATAGCATACCGAAAATATCGAACCAAACCGATTATATATATATATATATATATATATAATATATATATATATTATATATATATATATATATATATATATATACATACATTTTTTCCGTTAGAATGTTGTTCGTGATTAATTTTATATTACTCTTTTTCATTTTTATCTTTGTTTTAGTTGGAAATTAGTTTGTTATAACTTAGAATGGATTTTGGTGCACTTGAAGTTATGTTAAGAATGCTAAGAATTGAGTTTTGGTCTTTTGAGCTTATATTTTTCTGTTTTCATATAATTTTGAAATGAATTTTAGTATACTTAAACTTATACTAAGAATTAAATCGTGTTTGATCTTTTATGCTCTTTTTTAGGTGTTTGCGACTTATTGCATATTATTCTAATAAATTTGATTAATTACTTGCTTGGTAGCGGCTTGGCTTTGAAATTTAATGCTTCAAAAAAAGTAAAAAAATATTTTTCTAGGTTAAGTGGTTTATATTAAGTGTGTTGATTGATCAAATGTTAAATGGTAAAACACCGATACCGAACAAAAACCGACCGAATACAATTTAACCGAAACCGAAAAAACCGATTCTAAATGGTACGATATTGGTATTGATTTTTTTAAATACTGATTTTAAAAAATACCAAAAAATCTAGCCAAATATCGGCCGATTATATCGATGCTCACCCCTATGAAAGATACTCCCAGTCAAGAATGGTCAAGTCAAGAACAAGATAGAGAAACTAACAACTCAAACACGAGACAAGGTAATACGAAAAGACCAATAATCAAGCAATGTCGAATATCCTATACGTGCACGTAAATCTAGAAACAAATAAAATAGTCGATGACAAACCAATCATAATATGGGAAACAGGTAACCATATGAAAGAAGTACAATAGAAAGAAAATAATATAAATACTGCATATGTTCGACAGGGTATACTTGCCTGAGGGTTGCACGGAGAACCAACAATATATCGCCAATGATCAAGTCAGAAAGTCCAAGTCCCACAATTGCCTCCAAAAGCTGTAATAGATGTTACCAACATTTTCAGATTAGTCAAATTAGCTAGGATATCCTGTCTTTAAGTCCAATTCTGGAGACAGGGGCAAAACGGTAATTTTGGGTCAAAACGGCATCTGTCGTTGGACCCGCTTTGCCCTGAAAAGCGTGCCAGAGTCAATGGTCTCTAAAGTTGTCAAACTATATGTGTATAGATTTGTTTTGACGATACGAACCCAACGGTATGTCCAATTTTGGATTCCGGCAGGTTATGCACAAAATCGCCCGTTGAATCGGATCGTGGGGCCCACGAAACGGCGATCCGATCAACTGTCTCAGAATTGGACCAAACTTGGCATACAGGACCATGAAAATGATACGGTCCTGTTGGCACAATTTTCTTCTCGATCTGACAAACGTGCACAAAGTAATTGGGAAATTTGCAAAGAGGGTGATACGGTGAATTTTGACAGATACTCAACAAATTCGTCGCACACACGCAACCAATTTGAATTCCATCATAGCCTACACGTCCGCGAAGCCGATATGCACCTTTTATGCTTTCTATTCATGACCAAGTCGCCCGAATTGGCGTGATGCACGTCGTATCGAAGGTTTCTTTAATTTTAAAAACAAATTTTTGATCAACTTCTAATTACCTTATCTATCTGCACGGTTACCTAGAATTAAATCCATTAATAGGGTTTCGAAGTCCTTTATGTTGTCTAAATAATTGTTCAATTAGAATTCTAAGTTGGACATTAGTTTTACCAGGGCCTTCCAACTGGGGCTTTTGGACTGGGTTTTACTCTGTTTACAAGCAGGTTTTTCGTCGACTTCAACTAGATTTATGGACAACCATGGCCATCTAGATTTGAACTAATTGTAGGGGTCTAAAGATGGTTAGTTTGTGGTCGTACCTTAATAAACGATTCTCGAAATGATTGATCGTCGAGGGAGAAAAGTCGCTGAGAAGTTCACCCCCTCCACCCGCCATTGTTGCTGATGTTGTGCGGTTCCCGACCGCCCGACTGTGCACGGCGGTGGCGCCGGCGATGCTTTGCTGTTGCAGGCGGAGGGGCACGCCAGACCGGGGAGGGGTCGAGGCGACACTGCCTGGGGAAGTTTTAGGGTTTAGGTTCTCCTCCTCCCTTTCTCGATCTAAACTATACATATATATATATATATATATATATATATATATATATATATATATATATAGTCGATTTGTTGCGTTCAAACTAAGGGGACTCGGGTTACCGATTGGTTTGGATCTTTGCATGGGCTGGTCCTTGCTCCTTGGGCTCGGGCTGATGTGGGGGCTGGGTTGTGGGGTTCAATTTAGTTTTTTGTTTTATGCTATCACTAATACATATATATACATATGAATATACATTAGTAGATATATATATATACATATTGCTTAAATATATATATGTTTTTTTTAATATATATATATATATATATATATATATATATATATATATATATATATATATATATATAAAAATTAAAAAAAAAATATATAAATATATATATATATATATATATATATATATATATACGCATATCTATACGCATATCTATAACATGTATATATATTGACCTATTTATATAACATTAGTATATACATATATCTATAACATGTATATATATTGACCTATTTATATAACATTAGTATGTACATATATCTATAACATGTATATATCTATAACATGTATATATATAAAATATATATATATATATATATATATATATATATATATATACGCACATCTATAACATGTATATATATTGACCGATTTATATAACATTAGTATATACATATATACATATATATATATGTTACTTTTAAAATACTAACCATTTAACTATTAAGAACACGCAATAAATATATACACAAACTGATTAATAAATATATTTCATCTAATCAAATAAACACACACAATATATGTGCCTACATATACTGTTCTAATCAAAGGTCCCATAAACCTAAAATGACATTTCAAGAAAACATATCATTTTCGAAAATAACAAATATACAAAATATAAATATAACTTTAATAACATTATTATATTTTATTTAACTATTATTTATATTTAGTTATTAATCATTAAAATAAAACACCAATATATATGTAGTATCTATGTGGCCGTCTTGGTCGCACTAAGGGTCTACATGGCTTGGGCTCGGTTCGAGTCTTGTTCGGACTTGTTGAGTACAACCAGGACTTTTGAAAGTTAATAAATCTTAATAATAAATAATTAAACTATTTATAATGGTCATGTCACAATTTGGCCTGGTTTTACTAGTTAGGACACACTTATGGCTGGGTCTTCCCTGGTATGGCTAATACACTAGTCAAGGCACACCACTGCACTATCCGTGCCATGATTCCTAGTCGTCTGGTACTTCAAAACTCAACCATGACTAAAGTCATCTACCGTAATAATATAACTAAATAATTATTTATAAAATTCTAAAAATCACCATTCAATTCAAATAAAAAATATTATCAAAATTTCGGGAAGAGGAGTTACAATCAGCGACTCTCTGATCGAAGCATACTCGGACCTCACCCACAGGAATTCGAAGGAAGAATGCCTTCTCCATGTCTCTTCGACTGTGCATAACACTCCTTAGTACATGAAGGAAGTAGAGGCATGAAGACTTCGTCCGCTCCCTGCAAGCGTAGGACGAAAGAAGAATCTGAGACGCAGTTGGTGTCTAAATCAAGACCCAACTGTACTCAGATTACCATCAACTGTTGTTGTTGTCAAGCAGATCCATCACCGCCTAAGAGGAAGTCCGTCTTTCAAAGGCTGCGACTGAGAACTGATGAAGAAGAAGAGCCCCGCGTTGCTTCATATAATATTGCTCGGGACTCTCCGTTCCAGAAGAAGCTATCTAAGAAACCCCTTTCCTCGGTTGGCAAGTCCAAATACGGCTTGGGGGTAGCAAGAAACCCGTGCCTAAAGAAGGCGTGTTCCAACACACGCGCTCCAAGGACGAATCATCATCGCAAGAAGATGGTTCATTGACCGCTGCATGTGCTGGGGGTAGCCAGCCTGCTCTGGTATATAATAACCCTTCATTTCAGCATGACGAATAGACGTATGACACCGACACTTCTGTCGGCACAAGCAGTCATAAGACCGTGGGTATAAACAATGTCGAGTCGGAGGACGATCGTAACTTGCCAGTCTTCCCATAAGACGATGAGCACCAGCACTCCGAACCAGAAAGTGAAAGATCTACCACCCCTTCTACTTACACGCACAAAGCATCTGTGCACATGGCGGCTGATGACAACGAAGAATCAAGCGGAAGTGTTGATCAGCAGAAACGCATTGGGGCTCTCGAAGGAGGACTTAACGTATTGAACATATCCATGCAGACTTTAGCTTCTATCGTTCTGGAGATCTAGAACATATTGGTCCCTACTTCCTCCATACCTACGACTCTGAGGGTTCGTGATGGGTCTAGTACCCTGCTCGTCATAAACCAAGTCACGCAGTGATCGGCCACTCCGTCAACCATCAATCCATCAGTATCCAACGAAATACAGCAAGAACTCGAGGAGTTATACGCTTGCTACGAAGCTAAAGAAAAGCGATCTACACTCCAAAAGATGGGCATCCGACAGCCTTATCCTGCTGAGTGGGACGATGTGGTTTATCCTTCCAAATATAAACCACAGACTATCACCCCTTATGATACTAAGGAGTCGCCCATATGATACTTGAGGTACTTTGCCTCAGTAATATGACACCTGCCAAAGGACGACGCCCTTCTCACCAGCATCTTTATTGGAGCGCTACAGGGCGTGGCCTATGAATGGTTATGCAGTTTGCCTGGCAACTGCATTAAATCCTTTAAAGACCTGAAGAATATATTCCTGGAATGGTTCTACGAAGGAGGGATGGACATAACGATGTCTACTCTCATGGATATCATTCAGAAAGAAATAGAGCCCGTATGAGCGTACATTGAACGCTTTCGCCAGGCTGTCCTAAGGCTCCCTCCAGGCATGCCTGAGCCCATGCTCATGGATTCATGCCACAAGAATATGCTCTCTGCCATCAAACTGTGGCACAATGCTTTCTACACCTAGTGGACGCCCTTCATTGAAGCAGTCGTAGCTCAGAAGAAGGCACCGGACGCACAACTCCTGGTTCTGAACTTTCCCTCTATTGAAGATAAAGGAAAGCGAGTAAGAGACGGTAAAGGCAAGCAAGCTATGGCCATCAATATTTCAAAGGGTTCAATGCTCGTGAGCCCTAAGCCAGCCGAAGCGTAGAAGCCGAAGGAAACCTACTCCTTCAATGACGAAGACACTCTCGAGTTATTCGAGATGCTGACCAAAGGCGGCAGGCTGCAGCTTCCACCTCCCAAGCGTCCTAACGAAATATGAAAGGCAGATAATCCCAAGTACTGCCTTTACCACCAGTACATCCACCACTCAATACGCAACTGTTATGTATTGAAAAGGCAAATTCAACGTCTTATTGATGCCAAATTTATCTCCCTCGATTATGAAGAAAGATTGTGACGGCCAACATGGTTACGATACAGTTCGGGAACTTTACGATAGCCGAGACACAAGACGGCGTCGTCTCGATCCCAAAGGCAATGATGGAAGTAATCAACCTTTCGACCGCTAGGGCCAATGCTCGGGGCCTCATCCCCTTCACAACAATGCAAGGTGAAGTGATGTGGGTTCATCCAGATCTCACTCCTAACATGACTGTGCCAGCAGCATTCCCGGCTAAAGGAAGGAAGGTTAGGACGTGTCGTATGGTCTCCTCCTCGGTAGAAGACACCAGGGTAACTGATCGTTCGGCTCTCCAGCGAGAGGAAAACCAGGCTCCTGAAGAAGAGATGCCCCCATCGGCGGCCCATTCTACTCCCGATACAGCACAAATCGGACCCTCTCAACCTCCTGCCGCAGATAAGCAAAAATAGAAGGAGGTTTGCTTCGATAAGACTCTACGAAAGGACTCAGCAGTAGGCCCAATCAAGCCCTACAACTTCAATATACTAGCACAGCTGGCCAACATACCTGCTCGATTATCACTCTTCGAGCTTCTCCGGCTCTCCAAAGCAACTCGGGACGCCCTCAGCGAGGTGCTGCAGAATGCAGAGGCTTAATTCCAATAGGTGAAGCAGCCCAAAGAAGACCATGCAGCATGTCCGCATTGCATAGCATGGTCGAGGTGATTACTAACATCACCTTTGCGCAGCACGATATGCTGCTAAAGAATAATTAGCACAATCGACCCCTGTACTACACAGGATACATGGGTGCCATCAAGGTCGATGACATTCACATCGACCCGGGCTCATCGCTCAGCATCATCCCTCGAAGTCTACTCCAATCTCTAGGGATCCCGATGTACCGTCTTACGGTATCGAACACCACCATCATTGGCTTCAACGCGGGGAAGAGTGAGCCTATGGACAAGATCCGATTGAAGTGCCAGATTGGTGATCTTCATACTGAGGTTACCTGTTACGTCATCGATGTGGACATAAACTACAATATATTGCTTAGGCGGCCATGGATCTATGAGTACATGATCGTCCCTTCTACCCTTCATTAGCGCATGAAGTACGTGGCTAGTGACGCGACCGTCAAGACAGAGTTTGCTGATATAGACCCATTTTGAGGTCTCAAAGCATTATTGTATGGATGTCGATCTGTACAAACCACTCTCCTGGGATGACGTATCTAATGATGCCGATGATGAAGCAAAAGCTGCAGCTATTACGAAAGGACCTATGAGGGTTGGACTGAAAGGGAAGCCACCTAAGACTCCAGCCCCCGTGGTCATCAAACTCCGGGGCAAGGATTCAAAACGGCCGCCTCCGACGGCATCAAACCACGAGCCCCTACAAATAAAGCTTTCCCAAAAGGCCCCGACATCTCCTCCAAAGCCGCAGGATACTCTGGCTTCGCCTCCTGCGGTGATCAAGATAAAGAAAAAAATCTCCTCTACCTCCTTCTGTAGCAGCTCTTGCCCATGAGGAATTACATGATGACGTTTGCGCTAATACCGAGTCACAGTCTTTAGATGATGTAATCCCTCGGGATAAAATTTTGTATTTTATTAATAAAAAGTTGTCTTCGAATTACTTATGTGCTTATTGGAACACAAAGTATTTCTTAGACAACGTTTTATTACTCTACAAACGCAAGTGACAACAACCAACCTTGTAAACTGAGTTGTCCCCTCCAAAGGCACGTACTTTCTAGTTCCACCAAGGAACCCAGAGGAGCAACCTATCATTTTCAGTCGACTAGAACATCCGGAGCAGCTAGCACCAGGAGAACCGGAACCCGACGACGGCAAGATGCAGCTCTACCGCTATGCTACTCAAGCCAAATATCTCATCCAGAATATGGGATACGACTTGAATAGCAACAAAGGGCTGAACTACGACAAAGGTCGACGGCTTTTCTCATGAGTTTGTACTCGGAAGGGAAAGCCTCGGAACTACTACCAACGTACTCGTCGGCGGTTCGGGTATATTACTTCCATGACCACTTCGGAGAGATCAGAATTGGAGGCTCCACTACACTCGCATTCTTCCGACTCTTCAACCTGGGATTCTGATACCAGTATAGGCTGGGACCTCCAGAAGGTACTATCCGTCAACATGGTTTCCACAGACGATCCCGCAGAGGTAGAAGACTAGGTACTCGATCTTCTCCTCTCCGGCTGTACCCGCTTTAGCGGAAGACTTTGTCTCCGCGGCAACAGCGTTTAGGCGAACCCTAGTTTTCTTCGACGAGTGCGCCTTTGCCAGTAGCGTGAGCGACGGTCATATTTCTTCTTCGACGCTCTCCTTTGCAAATCGACTTCAGTTTGGTGAGTTTGCTTGGTCTGTTTATTTTTTATTTTCAAAATTCGAAGAGGTGAGTTGTCCAAATTTCTAACGGCTCTTCTCCTTCCTGGATCGATTGGATATTTGGTGGCGTGGTCGATTAACAGAGCTCTAGGTCGATCGATTGTCCTCGACCGACACTCTCGGCCACGGTGATTTCGATTCCTCTGTAGGTATGGTTGTTCTCTTCATCTTTTCTGAATTGTTGTAACAAGTTGCCAAAGAATTTTGATTGAGTTATGGGGCTTTGTTCAGATCTGACGATCGAGTTGATCGGTCATTTGAGAAGATCAGGCTCTTGTAGAAGCGTGGAAAAGAATAAAGAAAGGTCTATGAGGCCAAGGGTCTCCATGCGGCTCAGTGGTCCATGCGGCTCAAGCGTCTATGCGGCTCGGATAGGCCCAGAGCCACGTAGCCTTCAACAGCTTTTTTCCTTTCATCTTTGGCTGCATTTAATATCCTGACGGCTGACAGCTCTGACAAATGATAGCTCTGACATAAAGGTGCAATAATGACTGACATAAAGGCATGTTCCTGGAGAAAAGGAGAAAAAAATTTCACAGCTGGCAGAATCAACGAAGTCCCGAGGCATGCGGCTGCTGTATTTATGCAGCCGCCCACTTTATACGGCTGCCACTTTATGCGGCCATCCATCTTCATACGACTTCATCCTTTATGTTGCTGCCCGTTAGCATGCGGCTGCCCGTCTTCATGCGGCTGTTCATCCCCATGCGGCTGCCCATCTTTATGCGGCCGTTCATCCTCATGCGGCCCACTCATATGCGGCTCTGCCAAGATAACCCAATAGAGACACATGGCGCTTGTCACGACGATTGAGACACATGGTAGTCTTATCTTCCTGGAATTATGGGTGCTAATAAATCCTAACAAAATCAGATTTGTTACAATCACCATAATTATCCAGATCGAGTCAAATCGAGCAAATTAGACACGTGGCAAGCCATCACAAGTCGCGAATATTTATGACAATCAACATTTATCGCCCACAGAGATTTGGTACAATCTATATTAATTGCCTAGATTTGCTACAATCAAAATTAATGGCCCAGATTGACTGATCTCTAGCCGCCGACTTCTCAAGGAGGCAATCATTACAAACCCTAATGATCAAATCCCATTCCTATAAATAGCAAGCTACCATTCCCTTGCAAGAGGACCTTCTTCGAAGAGTACCAGAGCACCTGGAGAGAGACTTGAAGAGAGAGAGCAGAGAGACAAAGGCACGCACAGAGAGCATCCTGAGAGCATTTCTTCCCCGGAGCCAAGGCTGCATCCGATCGTCCAAGGAGTAAGGCAGAGCTGCCGTCGCTTTCCCGAGCCTCTACCGTCACCCCCCAGAATCTAAAATAAACAATTGTACTTAGATTGATGTACCTAGGTTTTCGTCTCTAGGCTTTCTTTGTACAAGCGAGTTTGTATTGTGAAGTAAAAGTCCAGTCCTCCGATAATTGTTCTGTTCCTTTATATTTCATGGAAAACACGATGGCGACTCTGCTGGGGACAAACTTCTCCACGGCTGAGGAGTTGGTGACGCAATCGGATGCAGCCAAACATGGATCCACACAACAGAAGATGGTCGTCCGCTTCGACCAACAGGCGTTTGAACAAATGCTCTCCGACGGAAGCGCTAGCCCGGTCCAGAAGCGAACCGACACAAAGAAGGCTCGCAGGGAGTGGAGGCCAAAGTCATTTGCTCCTCCCCAAGCTCTGGAAGGAGTACTCTCTGCAGCCCAAGACGGCGAAGGAACTCTCACGCGGCCCTATTTCAAGCCATAGAGGACTCTGCTGTCCCCAAGTCAGGCAAAGGAAAGCACTACGATGCTGGACTTGCAGGGGCAAAGAGTGATTCTATGTGCTCCAGGAAGAAGCCGAACAAAGGCACTAGCCGCAAAACGAAGACTCATGCGGCCAAGATTGCCAGCCGCATGAATGATGTCCATGCGGCCGAAACTGCCAGCCAAATGCAAAATACTCATGCGTCCAGGATTTCCAGCCACATGGAGAAGACCTATGCGACTGAGACTTCCAGCCGCATGAAGAAAGCCCATGCGGCTACGACTGCCAGCCGCATGAAGATTATTGAATCCAGCCGCATGCCGTCTGCTCCACGTGGCTCAGTCTTCGACCGCCTCTCCTATGGTCCTGATCTCTCGTACTCCCGAGAAGACATGTCTGACTCTCTTCAGCACCACTTAGACTCTTCCTATTATGTGCCCTCACGTACCAGAGTAAAGAAGTCTAGGACAGCGCGAGCTTGGCAAGCTCAGTCCGTTGACCCGACCTCTGACCATCCGAGCGTTCCATATACTATTATGCGGGCCTCTGATGGGAAGTTGTACAGAACCACTGGAGTCCAGCCCCCGGCGGCAAACGGACAGGATGGTTCCCAAAAGTCTTCCAAAATCCAGGGAGCAAACATGGTCGTTCCGGACCCAACTGACTTGCGTGAGGCTATCCTCCACAAGCACAAAGAAAGAGAGGGGGCCTTGGGGTACAAAGAGTCCTCCCACGGACGTCACTACACCCAAGTCATCGTCAACTGCTGTTGCAATAATGCGACGGTACGAGAAGACCGGCAGTCCGTCTTCCAAAGACTGCAACAACCATGCTCAGAAAATCCTCGCCGATGGGAGAGGAAAGAAGACAAATGTTTCCAGCCCGAAGATTTTAACCACTATGACTAAGTGACTGTCGTCTAAGCGGTTGCCCACCACTGGAGTCTTCCAAGGTACCCGTTCAAAGACGAAATCTGCTACAGTGGAAGATTCATCGTCCACATCACTGGGGGTTGCTGGAACTGGGGGTAGCACTCCTCCGAACCTCTATGATAATCCGATGTTCCAAAGAGACGAGCTGGGGGAAATAACTCTCCTATTAGATACAGCAGAACCCGACGTCCCCGAGGACGTCCACAATTCCCAAGACGAAGCAAATTCGGAAGCTGGGGGTATTGTTCCTTCTGAGTCTGAACCGGAGGAAGACATTCCCACATACCCCGATGACTTCTCGTTACAGGGGTATGATTCGGAGTGTACGTCATCTACCGTCCTTTCCACTTTTACTCATGTCAGGACGACATTCATGACAAACGACGAACAGGATGGTCCCAGTGATCGCCAATGCATCGACACTCTGGAGGCCAAACTGCGTACTTTGGTCAAATTCGTGGACCAGATCAAAGCAGCCCTCCCTACTCTGCAAGGAGGGACGCCTGGCCAAACAAACTTGGGTCCCGCGGTCAATACAGACTCGAACTCAGCAGCACCGAACCCGGACAATATTTCTCCTGAAATGTCGGCTCCTACCGCTACAGACGAAGCCAGGGAGGCAAGAAGAGAGGTCCAGGAGCTCCGAGCCATGTTCCATGTCTGAGAAAACTGCCAAGACCTTAGGACACGACAACCGTATCCCGCTGCGTGGAGAGATGTTCCCTTTCCACCAAAGTATAAACCATTCCACATCAATCCATATGATGGAAAGACCTCCACAAGTTGGTACATCACTTACTTCGAGGTCACTATCGACCACCTACCCCATGACGATGCCATCCTTACACGATTATTCATCGGGGCATTGGAAGGGGTCGCGTTCGACTGGTACTGTAACCTGCTAGACAACTGCATCCACTCCTTCGCCAGCTTCAAGCGCATGCTTTTGGAATGATTCTATGAAGTAGGACAGGACATCACAATGTCCACCCTCATGGACGTCGTTCAAGGGGAGAAAGAGCTGACAAGGAACTATATTGAGCGGTTCCGCCAAACCGCCATGAAGTTGTCGTCCGGTAATCCAAATTCCTCCTTAATTAAAATTTGCCAAAAGAGACTGCTCCCAACAATCAGCCTCTGGATGGGCAAAAATCGATTTAAGGACTGGAAGACGTTCATCATCAGTGCCACTAGCGCCGAAGACAGGTTGAAGAAGGCTCGCCAACTGGGATTGCACATCTCATAGGGAAAGGACAAGGGCAGGCGTCCTAATGCCAACTACAACAATGGGGGTAGCTCCACCAACAATCGGGACAATAAAGGCAAGCAGGCTATGGTGGCCGACACAGCCTAGAAACCTGAGTCAAAATCGGCAGACAAGCAATGGCCACAAATGACCTACTCCTTCGAAGACGGCCATGTCAAGCTCATCTTGGATATGCTCAAACAAGGGGATAGAATTCAGCTTCCTCCACCATGACGGGAACCTCGGTCGACGGAAATGGAGAGCCCAAAGTACTGCCATTACCACCGCTACGTCCACCATGCTACACACGACTGCTACCAACTAAAGCGATACATCCAACATCTCATCGATTCAAAGGCCCTAGCCATCGACTTTGAGGAGGTAACCGTGGCAGCCAACATGGTGACTGTACAGTTTGGCAATTTCCCTCCAACAGAGACTCAAGACGGCGTGGTACCTATCCCTCGGGCGACAATGGAGATTGCTAAACTTCTACCTCCTCGAGATCAAGCTACTGGTCTGGAACCTCTCACCACATCACGAGGGGAGGTCATGTGGGTCCATCCAGATTTGGTACCAGAAGTAACTCAGTCCATACCACTCCCCATTGGCAGGAAGAAGGGTGGAAAGGTCAGATCCTGCCGCACAATTTCGGCAGATGTCGAAGAAGCCACAGCTGTCGTCACTCGGTCTGGTGCTCAATCCCAACCTACACCAGATAACTCGACTGAAGAACATCAGTCGGCTACTGCTGACGCTTCGGGACCTTCTCAACCTTCGACGACCGACAAGCCTAGGCCGAAGGAGACTCGCTTTGACAAATCCCTTCGAAAAGAGGCACCTCATGGGATGGAAAGGCCCTATAACTTTGACATCTTGGCATAATTGGCCAACACACATGCCAAATTGTCATTATACGAGCTCCTGAGACTCTCCAAGGATGTTCGCGTGGCCTTGAGCGATGCACTCCAGAATGCCGACGCATATCTGGCTCAGGTTAACTTCACAGGAGAGAACCCGCCCGCAGATCTCCAAGACAGTGCTTGCACAGGAGCGATGCCCAATATTGTCTTCACTCTACAGGATATGCTTATCAAAACTAACCTGCACGATCGACCATTATATTACACTGGATACATCGGCAACGTAAAGGTGAATCGGATGCACATTGATCCTAGTTCTTCCATAAGTATCATCCCGAAGGGTCTGTTAGATCATCTCCACATTCCTATGCATCGCCCGATGCCAACAAGCACTGCCATCAGCGGTTTCAATTCTGGCAGGAGCTACCCGATTGGGAAGATTCGCTTGAAGTGCCAAATTGGCGATCTTCAGTCAGAAGTAACCTGTTACGTCATAGATGCGGACACTTCCTACAATATTCTCTTGGGGTACCCTTGGATACACGATTACATGATCGTGCCTGCACCAGTACTTCAAGTATGTCGACAAACATGGCTTCGTGAGGACAGAATTTGCCGAATCGATCCTTTCAAAGGGGTCGAATCCTACTACTCAGATTTCTGCCTATACGAAAAGTCGAAGAGGCACCTTGGTGAAGGAGATGTGCAAGCTCGCACTGAGACAGCCATAGGATCAGAAGAACCCCTGACGATCCACCTCCAAGCTCGCAAACCTGGCAAGTCCGTACCCCTTACGGCCGCTCTGCGTAAGGACGCAATCAGCCTCTCGGCACAAGAAGAGCAAATGATAATTCGACTGCCAAGGTCCGGCCAAGCGCCAAGACCCACAACGGAGCCACTGACAATCAGACTGCCTAGGGTTGGCCAGCAATAAACGGAGAAGCTCAATCCCTCCTGCTAACCAATGACGATACGTCTTTCCAAGAAGAATCGTTACGCCGATGCAAGGTCGGGGACGTCCAGCGAGCCAACCACTCCCCGCCCAGCGTTGAGTACCAAACTGGGGGTCGCTAGTTTGCCAACGACTCCACGTTCTGCTCCACCAGCGGAACCCCTAATGATCAAGTTGCCTAAGTCATCCTCTCAGTCTTCGTTTATACAGGGGGTAGACGAAGAAGAACCAGAACTGGCCAAGTATGTGGCAGCTCACACTGATGTTCCATCCGCAGATGATGTAATCCCGCTAGAAAAGATACCTTACTTCATCAATAAAGGGCTATCTTTGAGCTACATCGAGCTTAACAAGCTTTGTATAATGTATGCTATGGAACACGGTATCGGCACTCACCTACATACACAGGTGACAAATGTTTACACCGTAAACCAACTTACTCCCATGGAAGGCGCTTACTGTATAATCGAGGAAGGAGACTATCCAATCATCTTCGGTCGGAAAAATAATCCACAGTCCTTCACCATAGAAAAAGTCGATCTTGAATCGGACGCCGGGAGACTGCCTCTCTATTTATATAGCCCCCAATCCAAATATCTCATGCAAAAACATGGGTATGATCTAGAAACTATGCCAGGATTGAACTACGGCACTGGTCGACGATTACCTCTAAAGTCGCCGGTCCCGGCTGGCAAACTACAGGACTATTACAACCAGACCCGATGCGGACTGGGATATATTACGCCTACAATGACCCCTGAAAGCTCCGATGAGGAATGTGACTGGCATTCACAAACAGCCGGATCACCGACTTCTGATTCAGATATCAGCATCGGGGATGTATTCAGGCAGGTCTTGTCTGTCAATATGGCGTTTGCTGATGCTTACGAAGAGGGTAAAGACTTTCCTGAACTCATTGAATTAGAGCCGTGGGCCCAATAGCTGGATGTGCAATAGAAAAATGGTTTGAACAAAGAGAGCCTCCTACTGAAGATGAGGTCATGCAAGTGGATCTAGGCAGCAACTCTTCTCCAAAACTAATCATCGTTAGTAAAAGCCTGACAGACGAAGAGCGAGAATCGCTATTGGAACTCATCAAAGAATATATCGATGTGTTCGCCTGGAACTATGAAGACATGCCAGGGTTAAATCCCGATATTGCTCTTCACAAACTCAACATTCGGCCAGATGCAAAGCCAGTCAAACAACGACAACGACGCTTCCGCCCAGGCATCATTGATGCAATCGAAGCCGAAGTCAACAAACTGATAGCCAGCAGCTTTATTTGTGAGGAGCAACATCCAAACTGGGTCGCCAATATAGTACCGGTCCTCAAAAAGAATGGAAAGATTTGAATCTGCATCGACTTCCGCAATCTGAACGAGACGTACCCCAAAGATGAGTTCTCCCTCCCTATCACAGACATCATGATTGACAACACCTGCGGCTTCGAACGTATGTCGTTCATGGATGGCTTCTCGGGGTATAATCAAATTAAGATGTCTCCCGACGACGAAAAGCATACATCGTTCCGAACACCAATTGGCACATTCTGCTACACGGTCATGCCTTTCGGTCTAAAGAATGCTGGCGCCACCTATCAGAGAGCTATGAACATCATCTTCAGGGATCACTTGCGTAAGACCGTAGAGTGCTATGTTGACGACATCGTCGTCAAAAGCCGCTCTAAGGAAGATCATCTACATGATCTAAGGATAGTGTTCGACCTAATGCGAGCGCACAACTTGAAAATGAACCCTACGAAATTCTTCTTGGGCGTATCCAGCAAAAAGTTCTTGGGTTTCATCATCACCTCCCAGGGTATCCACGTAGACCCTGAGAAGACGAAGGCAATCATGGAGATGGGTCCCCCGAGAAATCTTTGAGAACTTCGAGGCCTCCAAGGGAGGTTAGCTTACATCAGGAGGTTCATTTCCAACCTCTCCAGGCATTATCAGCCATTCACCCATCTCATGAAAAAGGGCATCTCATTCGTATGGGACGAAGAATGTCAGCGTGCCTTCGACATCATCAAAGAATATTTGTCGAACCCTCCAGTCCTGGTGGCCCCGGTTGTTGGAAAACTATTTCTGCTCTATGTACGAGCAATGGAGCATTCCTTCTGCACTCTACTAGCACAAAACAATGATGCAGGCCATGAGCAAGCTATATATTACCTCAGCCGATTGATGATCGGGCCAGAGCAACGATATACCGCCGTGGAGAAGGAATGCCTCGCCCTGGTGTTCGCCATTCAAAAGATGCGACACTATGTCACGGGGCAAATCATACATGTGATATCATGAGTCAACTCCCTCAGGGTCCTCATGACGAAACCAGGGGCACTCATCTCTCACCTTGCTACATGGGCAATATTACTGTCCCCCTACCATATGGTCTATGTCCCGCAAAAGGCTGTTAAAGGTCAGGCTCTGCCAGACTTTTTAGCAGCCCACCCAGGCCCGGAGTCGGCCATAATAAACGAAGACATCCCAGATGAGGTCGTCGACTCGCATGCAACCTCTCACGATGATATATGGCGGATGTTCTTCGACGGCGCCTTAAGGACCGAACCTAAGGGCAACATCGTCGTCGGAGTCGGGGTGGTACTTGTTTCTCCTTCCGGATTGGTGATAAATCGTGCTTACTCCCTCATAGAACCCTGCTCTAACAATGTGGCCAAGTACAACGCTTTAGTCATTGGTCTCCAACTTGCAAGAGAGCTGGGAAAAGAATATCTTGAAGCATACGGTGATTCACAGTTAATCGTCAATCAGATCCGGGGTTCATACGAGGTTCGCCATGAAGACATGATCCTCTATCACCAAATAGCGATCAACATTATCTCGTCATTTGAAGGGTTCTTCATCGAACACGTCCCTAGACTCCAAAATATCGAAGCCGATGCCTTAGCTGGCCTTGTCGCTTCCCTAGCGGTTCCGAACTATGCTCATCAATCGATGGATGTGATAGGCCATGAACTGGTCTGTCCCAAGAACAATATTCAATTTATGGCGAGTTATTTCGTTCAGACGATCGACAAAGCACAAGACTGGAGACAACCATTCATTGACTTCGTAGTCTACGACATTCTGCCGGAGGACCCAAAGGAAGCCACCTCTATCAGAAGGCGTTCCCTCAGATTCTTCTACGATACAGAGATGAAAATGTTGTATCGTTGATCCTACGATGGATTATTGCTTCGATATCTGTCAAACGCAGAAGACAAAGAAGCCGTACGTAATGCTCATGACGGTGTCTGCGGGGCCCATCCGCCTGGCCCAAAATTGCAAGACCGTCTTCGCCGAATGGGCTACTACTGGCCCACGATGGTAGCAGATGCGATAGACTATGCAAAAAAGTACAAAGCCTGCCAAGTCCATGCGGACTTCATCCACCAGCCATCCGAATTTCTACATCCGACAGCGGCGTCCTGGCCATTCGAAGCATGGGGAATTGATATCATCGGTCTGATCGCTCCATCTTCTTCCCGAGGACATCGCTTCATACTCGCCATCACAGATCACTTCTCCAAATAGGCGGAAGCTGTTCCGCTTGCAGAAGTAAAGACTTCAAACGTGATCAGCTTCCTCAAGCATCACGTCATCTATCGCTTTGGACTGCCCTGAAGGATCATCCACGATAATGGTTCGCAGTTCACAAGCCACGCCTTCTATCGGTTCTGCAACAAACACCGCATGCAGAATATTGCTTCAATGCCATACAACCTAGCAGTAAATGGGTTGGCAGAAGCATTCAACAAAACAATCATCAAACTTCTCAAGAAGGTCGTATCGTCCAACAAACGCGACTGGAACGAGAAGCTTGATGAATGCTTATGGGCGTACCGTACCACAGTCCGAACAGCCACAGGGAACACACCATTCTCCCTGGTGTACGGGAGTGAGGCTGTTCTCCCATTGGAGACTCAAATACCCTCGCTCCGCGTCGCTCTCACTTACCAATTGATGACAGACGATAACTATCGTCGCCGGTTACAAGAGTTGGAGGCCTTAGATGAAAAGTGCCTCTTGGCTCAGCAACGAATCGAGCTTTACCAAGCACGCATCTCCGCAGCCTTCAATAAGAAGGTTAAAATCAGAACATTCCAAGTGGGCGATTTCGTTCTGGCAGTTCGGAGGCCGATGGTTATGACTCGCAAAATCGCCGATAAATTCTAGCCAAAGTGGGAAGGTCCATTTATCATTGAGGCTGTATTCTCCAACGGTGCCTACCACTTCGCAAAACAAAATGGAGACTTGCTCATGTTGCCCGTCAACGACAAGTTCCTGAAGAAATATTATGTCTAAAACAACATTCTTCCAATTCCAGATTATTGAGTTACGTACCCGCCAGTACCGCTGAACTCATATTCCAAATTCCAGATTATTGAGTTACGTACCCACCGGTACCGCTGAACTCATATTCCAAATTCCAGATTATTGAGTTACGTACCTGCCGGTACCGCTGAACTCATATTCTAAATTCCAGATTATTGAGTTAGGTACCCGCCGGTACCGCTAAACTCATATTCCAAATTCCAGATTATTGAGTTACGTACCTGCCGGTACCGCTGAACTCATATTCCAAATTCCAGATTATTGAGTTACGTACCCGCCGGTACCGCTGAACTCATATTCCAAATTCCAGATTATTGCATTATGTACCCGCCGGTACCGCTGAACTCATATTCATAAAATCCCAGATTATTGAGTTATGTACCCTCCGGTACCACTGAACTCACATTCTCCAAACTCTAGTTTGCCGAGTTATGTACCCTCCGGTACCGCTGAACTCACATTCACAATCTCCCAGATTATCGAGTTATGTACCCGCAGGTGCCTCTGAACTCACATTTTGGTCACTCTTTTAGGTAGTAAGTCATGTATGATCATATCTCTGAACTTATTTCTCTGAAAGAGCTCCTCCTTCATGATCTACTACCTGCACTCTTAGTGCATAAAAAGGGTAACAGATCCACAAAATTTTCAAAACGACTACGTCGATGTTACCTCTGAGTCGTTTTACTTTCGCCAAAAACAAATCACCCCTCTACATAGAACTTCCATATCCTTATTACCTCTGAGTCGTCCTATGTACCCCTTCATGGAGCCCACTCCTGTCATGTCCTCATTACCTCTGAGTGGGAAGGCTCCATCGAAGAAACCCTTATATTTGCCATGTCCTCATTACCTCTGAGTAAATATGTGGGTCTTCCCTCGACTTATTATCTGTACCAAAAAAAACCCAGGGTACGCTAAGGATAATAGGTCCACAAATGTCCTCTGCTGAACACAAATATCCTCCGTTGAGTCCACTTCTACCATATCCTCATTACCTCTGAGTAGGAAGACTCCACGGTAAAACCCCCATACTTGCCATGTCCTCATTACCTCTGAGTAAGTATGTTGGTTCTCTCTCGTCTTATTATCCGTATCCTGAACCAGGGTACGCCAAGGATAATAGGCCCACAAATGTCCTCTGTTGACCACAAATATCCTCCGTTGAGTCCACTCCTGCCATGTCCTCATTACCTCTGAGTAGGAAGACTCCGCGGTAAAACCCTCATACTTGCCACGTCCTCATTACCTCGAAGTAAGTATGTTGGTTCTCTCTCGTCTTATTATCCGTATCCTGAACCAGGGTACGCCAAGGATAATAGGCCCACAAATTTCCTCTACTCACTATAAAATGCTGTACTAAGTTTCCTAGTACATGTACATCATTTCTCATCATGTCCCGGGAGCCCAGCTGCTCCATGGCATTCTTTCTCCCGATACCCGGAACGTCCATGACTACCTTGCCGTAGAATTATTCTAGGTATCCCCATCAAACTTGTTATCCATACCTAAAACCAAGGTATGCCAAGGGTAGCAGGTCCACAACAGTCCTCCAAGCGGGGCAAACGCCATCATAACACCACAAGCACAACAAGCAGTACAAATAAAGGGTAGAATAAAGCATACTCTTTTATTTGGAAGGTAAAAGTACTACATATTCTAGGGACAACGTCCCACTCAAAGAAAGGAAAAGAACGAAAATAAAAAGAAGAAAAAGGCTGTCTATGGTTCGACACTACATAATTCCAGGAGGCAGTTCTTCACCAAGGCGGTCCCCCGTTCGAGCCGCTGCTTAGCTCGGTGCTCTGCTTCCTGGGACAACCGGTACGTATCGTCAAAATACATGTGTGCCCGCCAGCCATCCTCCATCTTTTTCAGGGCGAGCTCCAGATTGGCAGAAGCTCGACTAAGTCTGTCAGCCTCCTGGATAACAAGTCCCTTTTCGGTACGGGCGGCTTCGAGCTCAGACTCCAGAAAGGCCAGCTTTCTCTGGAACTCGAGGTTCTGCTCCTTGGTGTCGATTACCCCGCGGGAGGCGGTCGCTTCCCAAGCCGTGCAATCTTCATTTATACGGCTCAATTGATCGTATAACTGAGACAGTTCGCGTCGGTCCTTCAGTATGGTCAGCTTGATCGAATCCCGAGCAAGCCTCACCTTCTCCACCGTGGTTATAAGGAAAGTGCGCTCTTGATCTATTGCTACAGACATATCAGCTTGTCGCAACACGTGAAACTGGGTCACAAGTCGATCAGCCTCTAGCAGTTTGGGCTCCAGAAGCGCAGCTAGTCCCGCCCCACCGGAAAGTGTTCTAAGGATGTCGATTTGGCCACCGGCGCACTGACAGGCCATAGCAAAGAGAGTCCCTCTCTCCACAGCTGCTTCGACCTCTCTCTTCAGGTGGCGGTAAAAGCTGTCAACCATATCCTGTGACACTTCATCCAAAACTTTGGTAGAGGACGGCGTCAAAGGAAGTGTGGCGGGCAGTGTCGAAGGAGTAGCATCGGAACTTGCCATTCCTGCCACCAGGGAAACAAATTCTGAGCGAAAAGACGCATGGTTTGTGGCTAGCTCCTCTTTCGCCTCCCGAAGAGCTTGGATACTCGGCAAGGCGAAAAGGTCAACCTCCGAAACCATATTAGCAGAGGAGGACGCAGGAAGTATTGTCCCCTGCCCCGGCTGTGCCGCCACTTGAGCCCCCGAACTCGATCCAGCTTGAGGCCTTCAATATAGGTCGGAAGAGAAGGAGGCACATGTGCTTCCATCAGATCCTCTCAGGTAGAGTTTACCCCGACAATGTTCGTCACCGGCAATGAAGGGGCAGGACCTGTACGTCCAAAGCAACCATCAATTAGCTTAACCCGAAGGATGTGCTGATAGAGTAAATAAGCCTCCGAACTAGTCAAGACTTGGCTTATCTTACCAGCGAAGGATTGTGGAGGCTGAGATTCGCTCACAACCACCGTGGTCTCCTCACCAGCAACCTCCAAATAGAAAGCAGTCGGTCCCTCCGACCCAGCCACCCCAGAAGGAGATACAACTGGGTCGATATCGCCTGGCCGAGAGTCGGTAATCTCAGGAATAGGATCAGAAGAACCCATATCGCCTTGGGTCGAACCCCCAGCAACATGAGCGGCCTCCGCTGCCACCGGAAGGACCTCAGCAGAAACGGTATCGGTGCACACATCGTCGATCAAATTATGTAAAGCCGGATCGATCACAGAGGCAGCCGTCGGCTCTGAAGACTCATCTTCGCCTGACGCCTACAAAGAGCAAAAGAAGATAATTAGGCCATAGTTCAGAAAAAAAAGGAGAAGGTAGTTGAAATTCAAATCACCTCAGAAACAGCGACAACATCCTTAATAAACAGCCTGTGAGTCTTACCGTAGCACGCTTCGGGGAGAAGGTTCTGCCATCATCAGTGAATATACGCCTGCTTCGCTTGTACGAAGGACCAGGCACAGTAGGTGGTTGATCCTCTACAACATCGTCAGGCACAGCAGGCGGCTGTCCCGCCACCACTTCATCCGGCACAATAGGTGACTAACCCCCCACCTCCTCTTCCGAGGGATGGAACGAATCATCGGCATCCTTCTCATCATCCTCTTCGCCCACCGTAGTGGACTCCGAGTCCGGCACAGGAACCATATTCGTCTTTTTCTTTCTCTTCTTGGACCCCTCGGGTTTCTCTGCCAAGCTAGTACCGACAATAAAGCTGGTGCTCATGTCAAAATTAACGGGAGGCTTGCTCGCCGTAACATGATAGAGGGCCACCATGTACAAAATCTCCCCTGATGTATTAGCATCGGGGACCGAGAAGCTAGCTCGGGTATGAACCGTATTGTAATAATGCCAGGCCTTGATACCATCAAGGACGCTGCCCTCAAAGCCTAGGCAAGCACTGGGACAATCAAGGAACAGCTGGCTATACCCGAACTGGTAGGAGAACCTGCTGGGAAAGTAGGGCTCCAGGTACACGTTATTGCGGTAACGATATACCAGGTGCGCTGGACGAATATTGTGCAGCCAAAAGAGCATTTTTTTAGATAAGAGGAGGGGAGGTTTAGTGCCATCAACATGTACACCCCTCACTTCTCTAGCGGTAAATTGAGGAACAGACACAAAGAAGTCGTGTCCGTCTACTCTCGCCAGCGCCCTCCGGCCGACTGGCATGGTGTTATAGTCCTAGGGCTGATGATGGTATCGGAAGCGAAAAGCGTCATCAGCGGTAGCACCGTCTTCTGTTTCGGGCCTCATTAACGACCGATAAATGCATCAATAGCCACCCCATTAGATAATGGTAGGGTAGCTCTATTCGCTCAAAGTCCAATGTTGTCTTGCGGGCAATAACCTTGGACGAAAAGGCACGGAGGCCGTGGTGTATGCTATACACCATGGCCGGAAGAAGGGCCAGCTTGACCCTGAAGACCAGCTTTACGGCAGGGAGGATGAAGTGGCGGCTGATCCTTTCAATGGAACCTGCCCCTCCCGAAACTACGCAGATCCGTTGCCACACCATCAAGAATCCGGCTAAGAGCACTTTCTCAGACATCTGCCGGGTACCGTGGTA
The DNA here is from genome assembly GCA_029216955.1 of Iris pallida. Taxonomy (NCBI): domain Eukaryota; kingdom Viridiplantae; phylum Streptophyta; class Magnoliopsida; order Asparagales; family Iridaceae; genus Iris; species Iris pallida. Next base: position 28,991 of record JANAVB010003628.1, read on the forward strand.
GAAATAGCTGAAGGAGTCAGTTTGACTCCCAAATTTGTTACTTGTGGACCTCGACCTCTTGGCATTCGACATCAGGTTTTTTATCTCCTCCTGGGTTTGAGGACCTCGGGAAGAAACCCGTCCAGAGGGACTTAATTTGAAAAGATATGAGACCCAGAACGTGGTATTGGGAGCGTTTCTTTCTGAGCTATCGTTCTTCTTGATAGCTGTTTGTTGACAGATACTGTGGTGGCATAGCAGTTCCTGGTACACGGCAACGAAACCCAGGAATCGTCGATCCAGATCCTCGAATTCCTCGTTTGTCGGGGTGTACACTTCAAAGGCCTCGTCTCCCTATGGCAGCTTAGAAACAACATATATTTTATGGAGAGCAAGTCCCAACTCCCCTCCGGGCGCGAAGAAAGTTCCCGTCCGCCGATTATACATTTCCAAAAGAGCAATGAACAATGGCTTGTTTATGGGTAACCCGTAGCAGGTGCCCCGAATGGCATAATAGAGGTCAATCTCCCGAAGGAATGCCTTATATTTTCTCAGGATCCATGAGGTCAGGTTGTCCCACGTAGGGATGGAGTTTATCCAGTTCAGTAACGACAACCTGCCGACAGGATAATACCTCTTACGAGCGAGCTGATTCAGGAAGGTATCGGCTAGAGTAAATATGAAGTTGGGACCAGATATGTTTATGAAGGTACCCGGAGTCAGTCCCATCACGCTCCGACTGACCGAATCACTGCTCGTATATGCTGACCCAATATTCTTATTGTAATAGATATTGCCCACGAACATCTTCGATTGGATTGGAGTTAGGGAGCCCACCATCTTCCTGCTCAATGGTACCATATTGAACCACGAGAGGGGAAAATGACGTTCTATTTCGGGAATATGGATCCCCACCCCGTCCAGAGTAAAGTTCCAGCTCTCAGAAATGTCCAGTACTCGGGGGTTCTTTATGGATAGAGCATCCCCGAAGAGAAAGGCTGGTTTCAGATACTCTCCTTTCAGCCTTCCCGAGTTCATCATAGTACAAAAAAAGTGGAGAGGCTGGTTCTTTATGGCGCTCACCCTCTCCACAGACTCATCGGTGGGAAGCTGATCTGACACATGTCAAACTAAGTCGTCGAGCTGTATACCCATGGCATATTAGGTAGAACCCACCAAAAGCTCTCCTGTGGGATTTATTGGCAGATCCACTGAAGAAAGATAAAAGAAACGAGATTAAAAGATGGTTAAAACGAAAATACTTGGAGTTTCTAAAAAAGCTCCCATGAGCCTATACGGCTCGATTCAACGTATCCTTATGTGGCCCAATTCAGTTGGGTTTTATGTGGTACTGTTTCGATAGAGCTTATGCGGTTCGGTTGAGCTTATGCGGTTCCATTTAGCATATGAGCTTATGCGGCACGACTTAGCGAAGCTTTATGCGGTCCAGATTCATCAGGAGCTCATGCGGTCCTGTTCAATGGGACTTCATGCGGTTCAAATCTAGAAGTGCTCTTACGGCTTAAGTCCTTCTCAAGCGGCTCAAACACAGGACATGCCCCATGCGACTTAGATATGAGAGGGTCATGCAGCCCATACAACATGTGCGGCTTCATCATGTTGAACTTAGGCAGTTCAAATAAGATGAAGAACGAAGGCTTGTGCATAAAATATGCCACAGAGCCTTGGTCTTTTAGGGTTCAAAGCATTCAAAGTTCCACCCTATCCTTACCCTTAAAAGAAGGATGGACGTCAGGGTGCACTTTAGGCGTCGTGGCCGACGAAGAAGCCGCTTTCTTGCCCTTCGTCGTGACAGAGGCAGCCTTGGAAGACTTGGGGGCCATGGTCGTCCGACGGTCGGAGAAGGAAGACAGAGAGCAGCAAGGGTCAAAGACGAGAGAGAGTAAAGAAGTCTCTCCAATTGAATATGTTCCTATTTATAGGCAAAAGGAGGGCGCTTCGATCCACATGCAGCATGAAAATCGACTCTTCGGTTATCGAGACGAACCGACTAAATAAAGATCAAACTCTTGGGATCCTGCCCCAAAAAGTAGCTTCTAAATCTGACGGCAAATCAAAGGCAATTAATACAAAAGATTTACATACGTGGCAGGATGACGTGGCAAGGAGCCCATGCGGCCAGACAGCCTATGCGGCCAGACAGTCCATACGGTTGGTTGGTCAATCCGGCTCAGATGGACAGGCGACTGAGGAGGCCATGCGGTTGGGACGTCCATGCGGCCCGAACACCCTATACGGCCAGAGGGGTTTATACATAGCCATGCTTCTGATTCAAAGTATTTCAATTTTGTAAATTGAAAACTTTGAAGGGTGTCTTGTAGAAGTATGGAAAAGAATAAAGAAAGGTCTATGCGGCCAAGGATCTCCATGCGGCTCAGAGAGCCCATGCGGCTCAGGGGTCCATACGGCTCAAGCGTCTATGCGGCTCGGATAGGCCCAGAGCCACGTGGCCTTCAATATCTTTTTTCTCTTCATCTTTGGCTGCATTTAAGGCCCTGACGGCTGACAGCTCTGACAAATGACAGCTCTTATATAAAGGCGCAATAATGATTGACATAAAGGCGTGTTCCTAGGGAAGAGGAGAAAATCTTTTCACAGCTGGCAGAATCCACCGAGTCCCGAGGCATACGGCTGCTGTATTTATGTGGCCGCCCACTTTATGCGGCTGCTACTTCATGCGGCCACCCATCTTCATGCGGCTGCATCCTTTATGCAGCCGTCCGTCAGCATGCGGCTGCCTATCCTCATGCGGCTGCCCATCTTTATGCGGATGTTCATCCCCATGTGGCTGTCCATCTTCATACGGCCGTTCATCCTTATACGGCCCACTCATATGCAGCTCTGCCAAAATAACCCAATAGAGACACGTGCTGCTTGTTACGACGATTGAGACACGTGGCAGTCTTATCTTCCTGGAATTATGGGTGCTAACAAATCTTAACAAAATTAGATTTGTTACAATCACCATAATTGTCCAGATCGAGTCAAATCGAGCAAATTAGACACGTGGCAAGCCATCACAAGTCACGAATATTCATGAGAATCAATATTTATCGCCCACAGAGATTTGGTGCAATCCACATTAATTGTCTAGATTTGCTACAATCAGAATTAATGGCCCAGATTGACTGATCTCTAGCCGCCGACTTCTCAAGGAGGCAATCATTGCAAATCCTAATGATCGCATCCTATTCTTATAAATAGCAAGGTGTCATTCCCTTGCAAGAGGACCTTCTTCGAAGAGCACCAGAGCACCTGAAGAGAGACTTGAAGAGAGAGAGCAGAGAGACAAAGGCACGCACAAAGAGCATCCTGAGAGCATTTTTTCCCCGGAGCCAAGGCTGCATCCGATCGTCCAAGGAGTAAGGCAGAGCTGCCTCGCTTTCTCGAGCCTCTACCGTCATCCCCCAGAATCTAAAATAAATAATTGTACTTAGATTGCTGTACCTAAGTTTTTGTCCCTAGGCTTTCTTTGTACAAGCGAGTTTGTATTGTGAAGTAAAAGTCCAGTCCTCCGATAATTGTTCTTTTCTTTTATATTTCATGGCAAACAGCTCTGTTCGAATTAGACCATCGAACTCAGTCTTGGTAAGTTAATCGTTCCTTTCTAAATTTTGAAGTTACTACTATTGATCGAGAACGTTGTATTCTGGATTTTAGATCCTTTGTTTATGATCAATCCTTGCTAGTATGAATTGAAGGGTTGGTTGTCTGTTAACCATAACCATTGTTATCCAATTATTGTTGTAATTGCTACACAGGATTGTTGATTCATGCCGAATCTTAGCTAGACTTATCAGAATTTGAACCCAGGTAATGCTTACCCCTTCTTTCAGCTTTACGCATACTCGATCGTAATATGTTTGTGTTGTTGTTTTTATGCTCTCTATGGTGATCGTGAGTTCGTGATGATCGTAAGTTCATGTCACTTGAGTGTGTTCGGGCCTGGGTGCGTGTCCTTCCTATTCGTGTCCTTCCTGTTCGTGTTCGAGTATGGGAAGGAATACTGGACCAGTTCAGTAGGAAGTGTTGATGGACCGGCTAGTTTTGCAATGGAGATTGTTAATCTTCTAGCTTTGTTTTTACTAAATTATTTTGATTGATACTGATATTGTAGTATAATTTAAATAGTTGCTAAGTTATGTATATTTTGTGGATCCTGAGATGCTGTGTATACCTAATTAGTACCTGAAGGTTGGTTTCATTTCTTGAATGGTTTAAGTATGCTAGGAAGCTTGATTGGTTTGAAAGTTATATTTAAATATTTTTACACCTTTGATTGTGTTCTGGTTTGGGTTTCAAATAAGATGAGTATGAAATGGTGGACACAGGTTGCTTGTGCGGATGGACCCAATTGGGAAATTCAATGTGTTATGGTCTTTTGATTGTTGGTGCAGGCGACCTTTTATGATTTAGCTGATGCTCTATTTGCTAGCTCAAATCATGGAGCCTAGTTCATATGAACTGTACAAAATTAGGTCTTGGGTTTATTGCCAGGAGTTAAAGGTTTGTATTTTGCAAAAGCTTGGTTTAAAACTTTTTGTGGTGGAGGTTTTAACTCAAAGAAACTTTAAGTATTTATATTGCAAATCTTATGATTAAATAAACCAAAATAAAAAGGGACTATACACTATTTTTTGGTTATATTTATAAATTGTACTACATATTTGTCATTAATTAGAACAAATATGGTGCATTTATATTTAATCCTACCAATAGAGTCAAATGTATTAATTAATATTTTTTAATCTAGAATAACTAAGAAGAGATCTGGGTAAGAATACAAATAACTTGTTTAGCCATTAACCAACTTGTAAATCATTGTTAAAAATAGGTGGACATCCAGCTCCATTCATTACCCGTACTTTCCCGGAGCAAGGCAAGTACTTTTCTATGGTCTTGTGCATTTACATATCTTGTACCTTTTTTGTGACATATTATGACACGATATCATGTACCCCTGTACTCCTATACTATCTTGTTCTTGTACTTGCTAGGGTCGGGTGGGAAAATATACTCGCCATGTGACCAAACCTTGGTTACTATATTCATGTAGATAACTTAGGCCTCGCATCGTGCACGCGGGCCCTAAGCTGTACCATATTCATGTACTCATGTACATGCTCCTGTACTCACCCCAGCCGGTCACATGGACTAGTTGTATTTCAAACATGGTGCACTTATCATGTCTGGTACTTCAGGATTATAGTTTCATTCCTGTACATTATATTTCCTGTACTTTATATTTCCTGTACTTTATATTCCTGTACTGTAATTCCTGTACTTTATTTCCTGTACTACTTTCCTGTACTTTCTTGTTCATTCCTGTATTTCATTTTCATGTACCCCTGTACTCATTTCCATATCATGTTCTTGTTCATTACCTAGAACTGTACTTTGCTCCGCTCCTGACTAGGATATATTGCAGGTGAGTTAGAGGCTCTGTGCGACACATATTATGGCCGAAAGCCAGTAGATGTTGTAGAGCCAGCTGGAGTTGCTCTTGACTTAGATGCTGCAGAAGCCTAGAGCTTTACCATAGTAGTTTACATTTCTTTGTATTTTGAGACTAGTAGACTTACTTTCATTGCTGGAATGTAATAATTCTGAGACTTGTACCTTACTCTGATTCTGGGATACGTTTATAGATGCTGTGATTTGTACTTGTATTGATTATCTGGTTAGATTTCTCTAGATTGGTATAGCTTACTTTATCGTGTCCAACGATGAAGGCTGGGCCTGTCCGACTCGTGTCCGATTATTCGGGAGCGGGTCGTGACATGTTTTTAGTGGTAGCCCATGCAGGTCTGTCCTAATAGTACCTAGGTTATATAGTACTATTGGGGGATTTGATTTATACTAGGAAAACTTGATCACAGCATAGGAAATCGGGTACATCGGGTATATATGGATATTATATAAACATTTACATTTTTTGGTAGATTAGGTTTTATCAACCACGAAGTTCTCTTTTGTTGCAGGATGGTCGCTACGAGGAAGACAGCTGATCAGTCGGGAGTTGCAGGCAGCTCGGATCAGCCTGCACCAGCTATTCCAATAGATCAGCTTCCACCACCGCCTTCGATCTTTCCGCCGCTGCCCCCGACGATGACTTTTGTCGGCGCCCAGGAGATGGCTATGTTCCAGCAGTTTATGAAGGTCCAGAACCACCAGGCAGTGCAGTTTCGGGCGACATTTGTAGAAGCACTCAGGACTAGAGTGCCGGCAGTACCAGCTCCAGTAGCACGTACAGCACCATCAGCACCGAGACCAGGGCGACCAAGGACTACCAGAACCTCTTCCCGATGGACTTTTGGGGCAATGAGGGGATCGTTTATGCGGACGAGTGACTGGAGAATGTGGAGAGGACCTTGAAGATGGCACGAATCCCGGATGACCTGAAAGTGGAGGTGGCTAGCATGCGACTTTTTGGTTTGGCCAGGGCTTGGTACCAGGAGGAGCCCGAGTTGGCAGAGCACCAGGTTTCTTTGACAGATTTCAAAACTCTGTTCAAGGAGATGTTTTTCCCTAATGTGGAGCGGGATGAGCTGCGAATACAGTTTGAGACGCTCCAGCAGGGGACTATGACGGTTGCGGAGTACACTTCGGAATTTACTAAACTCAGCAGGTTCGCGGAGAACCTTGTCAGAGCACCGGAGGACAGTGCCTGGAGATTTAAGAAGGGCCTCACCAGGGAGCTACGACACGCGGTGGCGATTAGTCAAGCGACGACGTATGCAAGTATTCTCAAGATTACTCTGACTGTAGAGAAGGAGGAGAGCCGAAGCCGAAGAGGGACCGGGATATTGGCAGTAGCAGTTTCCAGGCACCAGCGAAGAGGGTCCAGACTCAGATTCAGGCGAGGCTACAGCAGCCGTCACAGCAGCATCACCTTTCTGCCAGAGCTCCTGCACATCAGCCTCAGAGACAACATCAGGCAGTTAATTGTGTATTCTGTTACCAGTCGAGACATCGCTTCGACGAGTGCCGCAAGAGGCTCGGGCTCTGATTATCCTGCGAATCAGACGTACACCAGATGAGGGACTGTCCACAAGCTGTAGCTCAACTGATAGGAGGACCGCAAGGAGCTGGAGGACCACCACCTATACAACCCAGAGCTCTACCAGCTGTACCACAGAGGGTTCCGGCGTTACCTACTCAGCAGCAGTATTTTGTACAGCACCAGCAGCAGAGGGGACCACCACAGCAAGGACATACTTACGTCATGGCTGAAGTTGAGGAGGATGAGGCAGTGCCAGATGTAATCACCGGTTCTATCCTTTTACATTCATTTCCTGCCATTGTATTGTTTGATTCTGGAGCCACACATAGCTTTGTATCAAATGAGTTTCTATATAGACACGGCTTCACACCCAAGCCTACTAGGAGGAACTGTCGGATTATGAGAGGAGGAGGGGTAGTGCCAGTGAATGAGATGGTAGATTGCCCAATCACTATAGCTGGAAGGGACATTAGGGCTCGACTTCTAGTGATGCCATTGCCCAGATTTAATATAGTCCTTGGCATCGACTGGATGAGCGAGCAGTTTGCCGTAATAGACTGCCATAAAGAGAAGGTAATTTTCAGCCCGCCAGGTGTTCTACTATTCGAGATCAGCAGACGGATTATAGAGAGGCCAGAGGGAGTCTATTTCGGAGAAGTTGCAGAAGTCCGGGAGTTGCTGCATCCGATGATTGCAGAGTTTCTCGACGTCTTTCCCGAGGAGTTGCCAGGATTGCTGACAGATCGAGATGTGGAGTTCAGCATCGACCTTGTCACGCCCCAGAACCAGAACACTGGAGAGCGGGGGCAGACATAGCTAGCTACGTATAACGAAATGGAATCCACCTCACTATACGGTCACGACTGTTTAGATATATGATGGTTTAACTACAATCCATCAGTCTTCTATGGTCAAGAACAAGCCAAGTGTCTCAATCACAAGCAAGCAAATAAATGTTACAAGATGTAAGATCACCAAATACACAATAGTAAGGCATCCCAAACATTACATATTCAGCTGATCATGAAGCTAGTCGTACAAAATATCAAGACTAGCAAGAGTTTTAGTCATACATGATCAACCCTAGGATCTGTCAATCATGTTACAGCCCGTAGGCAGACAGTAAGTAAAAATGTACACGAGCTAACACTTGCTCGACGGCTAAACGCCTCAAAAGAATAATTTTGCAATAGCGTGGGAGAGCCCAAATAAACCCACTCGTTGCCAGGATTCCTTCTAGCTCCATTTATTACCCGTACTTTCCCGGAGCAAGGCAAGTACTTTTCTATGGTCTTGTGCATTTACATATCTTGTACCTTTCTTGTGACACGTCATGACACGATATCTTGTACCCCTGTACTCCTGTACTATCTTGTTCTTGTACTTGCTAGGGTCGGGTAGAAAAATATACTAGCCATGTAACAAAACCCCGGTTACTATATTCATGTAGACAGCTTAGGCCTCGTATCGTGCACGCGGGCCCTAAGTCGTACCATATTCATGTACTCCTGTACATGCTCTTGTACTCACTCCAGCCGGTCACATGGACTAGTTGTATTTCAAACATGGTGCACTTATCATGTCTTGTACTTCAAGATTATAGTTTCATTCCTGTACATTACATTTCCTGTACTTTACTTTTCCTGTACTATATATTCCTGTACTGTAGTTCCTGCACTTTATTTACTGTACTACATTCCTGTACTTTCCTGTTCATTCCTGTATTTCATTTTCATATACCCCTGTACTCATTTCCATATCATGTTCTTGTTTATTATCTAGAACTGTACTTTGCTCCGCTCCTGACTAGGATATGTTGCAGTTGAGTTGGAGGCTCTGTGCGACACATATTATGGCAGAGAGCCAGTAGATGCTGTAGAGCCAGCTGGAGTTGCTCTTGACTTAGAGGCTGCAGAAGCCTAGAGCTTTACCTTAGTAGTTTACATTTCCTTGTATTTTGAGACTAGTAGACTTACTTTCATTACTGGAATGTAATAATTCTGAGACTTGTACTTTACTTTGATTCTGGGATACGTTTATAGATGCTGTGATTTGTACTTGTATTGATTATCGGGTTAGATTTCCCTATATTGGTACAGCTTACTTCATCCTGTCCAACGATGAAGGCTGGGCATGTCCGACTCGTATCCGATTATTCGGGAGTAGGTCGTGATACCTTAGCTCTCAGTGGGAATGGCGTTTCGAACCGCGAGAGCCTCCCACCAAGGACAAAGTCGTCCTGATCGACTTAGGGGATAAAAACTTTACCTAAACCCATCTTCATCAGCAACACTAACAGGAGCTCATGCGCCCTCATGCGTGCTCACAGATCCAGGTAAAAACTTGTTCAACCCTCCTACACTAAATTCTAGCAAGTAAAGCCCTCCACGTCCATATTATCTTTGGATTGCTTTCTTACACCCTGTTGTGCATCTACTATGTCCATATCACCTCTGAGTAGTAGCATCTCCCGTGAAGACTATGTCATCATGACCACATAGAAAATATTCCATATCACCTCTAAAGTATCCTTCTATAACCGTGTCTACCATGTCCATATTACCTCTGAGTAGTCACGCCCGTTACGATAATCCCAAAGCTTTCATAAATCCCTAGTATACAGCCATGTCCATATCATCTCAGAATTGTTATTCTAGTAGAAGGATGCTTGCCACGTCCATATTACCTTTGAGTAAATCACCCTTTCCATGAAAATCCTCCAAAGTTGTCATTTATAGAACCCTTCACGTCCATATTACCTCTGAGTCCTTATATATCCTCGTAGATTCTATCCTTACCATGTCCATATCACCTATAAGTAAGAAAAGTTTCTCTACAAAGGTTTGATGTTTGCCACGTCCATATTACCTTTGAGTAAACACCATCTCCCCAATAAAGTCATTCCCTTGTGGGACTTCCTATCCTTGTACAGATTTCACAAGCATAAATATGAACAGAGAAAGGAAAGCAAAGAAAATGTCATTTGTGTGTGAAACATATTTGCTATTACAAAAGAGATTCTTTCACACAAAGAGAGACAAAAAAAAGAGAAAAGAAAATCAAATTTGGGAGGACCGGTTCCGGAGCTTCCTAATAGACTCTTCAAACGGGCCTTCTGGGCATCCACAAATGCCTGAGCCCTGCTCTTAGCCTCTTGACGCTGGGTGGCTTCGTCATCAAAAGTGGGTAGTGTCTGGCGTGCAAGGGCCAGCTCGGCCAGACGAATGCCAATATTGTTCCTTTTCTGGGCTAAATCCTCGGAGTGCTGGCAGAGAACTTCCCTCTGGTCTCGTACTCCACCAGATTACCTTCAGCTAGAGCTAGGTTCACTTCCAACTTGTGAATCTGCTCTTGAAGGGCCCGATATTCTGATTTTGTAGCTGCCTGACGACGGGCTCGAACCTCGTCAGTGCCAGTCACCTAGCTAAGCACGGCCTCAATCACTGCGAGGCGATCCTGCAAGTCCTGATGCTGTTGTTTGTACTGGAAAACAGCAGAGGTAATCTTCCCCAAATCCTCAGTAACCAGAGTCGGGATGCCGTTCTCAAGGTTTTGCAACTCCAAGGCAATGGCGTCCACCTCGTCCATTAGGTTGGCTATTGTATCCGCCTTCGCCCTGCATGCCGGATAATTACACAGAGTCACTAGTGCACCCTCAACTACAGGGTAAGCACGCTTGAGCGAGTGATTGTACAGCAAGGCGCCTCTAGACCATGCGATAAAATATGACGCACGGAAGAAGTCACGGCCCAAGGCCGAGGGACGAAGGTAGCAGCCGAACTCTCCCTTTATACTAGAGAAGACACAGGAGGAGCAACCGGTAGGACACTCAATGATCTGGGAGGCACAGTTGTCTCTCTAACCACCGAAACTGTCGAGATTGGTCCTGCGATAATGCCTTTGGCCCTTATTCCAATGGCCACGTCATTGATCGTCTGAGCGACGGCCAAATCACCGACTTCCATATTAGCTCCCACAGGGGAACACCCCTATACTTCCCCTCCGGTTGGCACTATATCAACCACGGCCTCATCCGCAGTTGGTTCAGTACTAATCTTCGGAGAAGACAAAACTGGCGGGTCCGAAGACCTCTGCAGCCCATAGTCAAAAAGAGCAGAAGGAGGAATTTCCTCCGATTCGAAATGAGCAGCAGTGGTATCATCCTCCTCTGTCTCTACGTCTCGAGGCACATAAGGCATAGTTTCTTCAAAAAGCTCCCTAAGCCACTCTAAAAATGAGGGTCCCACCTGCTTAAACCATGCAATCATAAGATACAAAAGAATGGGCGAGCTCAAAGAGCAGAAGAACTTACCCCCAAGGAGGATCCAACGTAACGAGTCACTACACCCTTCACAGGCTTAGAAGCTATTCTGGCTTTTTTTGTAGGAGGGGAGATCTCCCTATGCAAGATTGGACACACTCGCAGGTCTCCAAGGAGTTGCTCCTCTCTCTCTTGCTCAGAGGAGCTAGAACCATCATTGTCTTCACTCTCAGCGGGCGCTGGCCTGTAGGGAAGTGGAAAGGGTGAAGGATTTGTTTCAAACTTTGTCCCCTTGAGCAGACTCTGCTGACGATCGTACTCTGGCAAGAAAGTGTTGTAGACGCAGTAAAGTCGAGCAGCAGAGTACAGAAGACTCACCTCCCCCTGTATCGAATGAGTAATGAAGACTGCACCGGTACAATCGACATTATAATAATGTCAGGCCCGAGCACCATCTAAAAGACCACCTTTGTAGCCAAGACAGATGCTCGGGTTACCCATCATCATTTGGCCATAGCCAAATTGGCGAGCGAAGCGACTGGGCAAATAAGGCTCCAAGAACACCCAATTTTGATTCCGGTACACCAGGTGGGAAGGACGAATGGATTGCAACCAGAAGAACACCCCTGAGGTCAGGTTCTCGTCTACTAACCCCTCGTTTGAATGAAAGTTGCTGTAGGAGGGCACAACCCTATAGATGGCGTACTCTTCCAATCGATCCAGCATCCATCAACAAGTAGGAAGGTCCTAGGGAACCCATATTGCGCTCTCATAATTGCGCAGGGTCGCGTCTCCCGTCTCGTATCCCAAGATGGTGCTAGGATTTATTAGACCGGGGCGGTGTGGAGCTAACCAACCCATCAGGTAATGAGAGGGGAGCTCGACTGACGGGAAGTCGTGATCGCTCCTACCACAAATAAGAATTTTATAGGAAAACTCCCGTTGGCCGCGCATGACGTTACATACCATCGTCGGTAACAATGCCAAAGGTTGCCCGAAAGCAAGCTTCACGGCAGGCAAAATTAGGTCCTGGTTGATCTGGCCAGCAGGCCCAGAACCCCCCGACACTATGGCCTTCCACAGCCACACCATCAAGAAGGCAGCCAAGGCCGCTTTGGGGCTCACTAGGACCAAATTTTGGCTAAAAAAGCTATGAATGTCAGAAGTGGGATTACCCTCAGCATCCACGGACAGAGCCGATACCCAGCGGCACTCATCATGTCATCTATCTTATCAGCAGTATACGCTGGCGCGCAGTATAGTAAGGCAGTCCCAGCATCGATAGAAGACGGATAAAAATATAGTTAATCCAAGCCTGGATATAAGGTGGGTCCTGCACCTTGCCCTGGTCTCTGCACACTTGGTAATGGCAAAACAACTCCTTGTATACAGCCATTATGGCAGGATACTTAGTCTCTATGGTAAGAAACTCCTCCTTACAGGGAGTATACTCCTCATAAGGCTGACTCCCCCATGATAACATTGAGATGCCACGCATCTCGTGAAGAGCCAGACCCAATTCTTTGCAAGGTATAAAAATGTCCCAGTATGATAGTTGAACATCTCCAACAGGGCAAAAAAAGAGCACGGTTGACAGCGATCCTATATATGGTGGCCTTAATGCAATGGTGAATACCTGTATTCTTTATGCCCCCTTAAAGTTTTTTACTACCCAAAAACACAATGCCTTCCACTCTAAGTCAGGATGGATCCAGCCGTCGACATGAAGGCCACCCTTCGGATAAGTACAACAGGCAAATAATAGTCTGTTGGCAAAAAGAAAGACACGATGGCGATGAGTCTCAGCCGCGAACACATCAGATACATGATCAGGAAGCAGGACACGCAGCATAGTAGACAGACCCTCGGGGATAGCCCGAAAGCAGTCCTTCGGTTCAGAGCATACTTTCTCCTCGATGCGACCAATCAACAGGTCCTTACACTCTGGGTCAAATCTCAATGCATGCTACGCGCTTCAGACAGGCAAGAGAAGGCAGAAAGTAGGAGATGACAAGAGACAGAAGGCACGAACAAAGTAGTGCCACTACCGTTCTCGAAATACCAATTTTTGGATATTTCTAAGACCGTCGCGTCCAGTAGCACCAACTCGTCACCAAACAGCAAACGAGGCTTCAACATCTCGACAGCATCACGAGTACTGACAACCGACATCGGTCCATCATGCGATGGAAATAGGTGAGCCTCTGCTACTAAATCATGACCAGACGAGCCCTTGGTTGATCTGAGGCGAGTCACTGTGTAGTGGACTTGGCAAATGCCTCCCTGGCACCGATGCCTTCGCTGTCGATGGCTAGGGCCAAGAGGTTGTCCCCGAAAAGAGATGGAGACACAAGAACTGCATAATAGATGTCAGAAAAATAAGAAGTGAGGGCCACACACTGGCTAAACATTTAAGCGATGAAGCCAATGCAATGTAGGTACATTTTCTAAACAACATCGAAAAAGTCAAGAACGTCAACGTTGTTTCGAAACGACATGGCCGAAAGGAAGCCATTCACATGTAACAATAAATCAAGAATCGGGGTCAGGTGCTTAGCACCAATAGGAGGCCGCACTTCCCCTTCGACGAATGGTCGTTCAACGATAGCGGCCTCAGAGGCCAACTATTTGCCTTGAGACCTGGAGACTGCTCGTTGTCCCTTCTCCAACTCTTCCTACGATAGAGGCCCCAGATGGCCTCGCTGGTTCTACGGCCATTTGAGGATTAGCCCTTGCAGGCATTGTAAACCGATGAGGACTGATCGCCCTACCATGTGGAATTAGCTGCAGGCGTTATCAGAGTGCTTAATTTCTTGGAGGCCATGGCAGAAAAAGCTAGGGTTCATAATTATAGGGATCAATTGCAAAGTCGTTGCTGCATAAGTGGGAATAGAACTCCTATAAATCTACGAAAAGGTTCATTTCCACTGGACAGCCTCCGCAGTGTGATAATCATGGGCAAAAAACCAGAGGAGATGTATACAGTCTCTATCAAAGTCTCCTCCCTGCTGACTCATAACATCGTCAGAGCAAATCATCTCGTCGTTAAGAGAAGCTGGGACTCTAATATATACAAAAGCATTGGAAGACCCAGACCACAGCACGGCGAAGCCCCCTAGCTCTCAATGGGTGGGGCAGAGCATGGTCGGCTGCTCATTGAATGAGCATCCAATCCTAACCTCTTAGTCAGGACCTTCAGGACCTCCAAGGCGTCGCCCAGTTTCGAACTCCTCATGAAAAGCATTCCAGTACGTTCCAAGGCCTATCAACAGTTCTTCTACGGAGGCATAGCCCCTTTGAACGATTGAATCCTCAACCAACAGCCGACTTATGCAAGGCCAACCGCCACTCGAAGCTAAGTTTGGATACAGCATAGTGGTGAAGGGTGCCAGAAAGAAGATGTGACTCTTCAGAAGAAACTTTCCCTTTATATAGGGCGAAAGTGGTCTAAAATGCAAACCACATGGCCAACAAATAAAATTCCCACATTAATGGGATGAACCTAGGACTCAACACGATAAACCTCATTAAATAAAGTTTATTCGACTAAGTCCTAGACTATCCTAGAACCCCTCGAAATTCCCCAAATAATGGTTGCAATTAAGAGGGAGTCGTTCATTAAGGAGTGGTCATTCATTGTTGTTTTAAAAAGAAGACTTCAAAGCCAATGCCTTCAATCCAGAGGCGCAACTACATTTTTGCGCCAATCGTAGGCACAGATTAGTGATGTTTGCACACCACCTCAACTCCAACGGTGCAGCACTCTGCTCCGACCAGGCCCATTCAACGGCCCCTTTTTCTCAGCAAAGACTTGGAAGACACCATTTGTCTCCAGCATAAGCCCGACTGCTACTCTAAAGTACAGCAAAATGGTCTATCTGAAGGCGCAGCGTACTCGTCGCCCGAAATCACAGTGACTATACCCGAAATAGAGCCTACTCGTTGCCCCTAAAAGCAGAAAGGCCCCATTGTCTTCGAAACATAGTCTACATGTCCCCCTAAAGTACAAAGGTTCCGTTGTCTCCGGAAGCACAGTCTATTCGTCGCCCCTAAAGCGCAGCCAGCCTTGCCTGAAGCACAGACGACAGTCCCACCCAATCGGTCTGCTTAAACCGCCTCTCTCAAAGCTAGGATTGGGATTGATCAAGTTGATCAATGCAGATTAATTTAAATCTTGGACGAAGATTACACAGAATCTAAATTTGAGATAAAAACCTAAGATTTTCTCGGCTACATCCGAACAAGCAAATCGGCACGCGCCACATGTCACCTCCTTCGGTTATTTTGATAACCACCAAAGATCTCTTTTGATGGGAATCTCAGCACCCGCCACGTATCCGTGCCACAGAAGCCCGCACCGTGCAAGGGCAACAGATTCGTTCATATCTCGAAATCCTAATGCATATCACATATGTACCCCTCTCCCTATAAATAGGAGAGGTTTTTCCCCAACAACATGATCGACAAAGAGAAGAAGATCCACAAAATTATTAAAATCTTCAACTTCGGCATCCTCCTGATCGGCAACCCTAGCGTTCCATCGAAGGCACCAGAAAGTCAGAGCAAGTCTCATATCATCATCGGATCGTCAACGGAGTAAAGGAGCCGCTACAGTGCTCAATCTCCACCGCCACACATTTTTAGAAACTTTTGTACTTAGATTTCTTTGCATAAGAATCGATTGTACTCTTTTTTACGTTCATAATACAAAAAGTTCGTTCAAACTTTTGTCATATCGAACAAATATTACTAATAATTTTTTTGATTTGATAATATTTTGTATAAATGTACGGTATGACTTTTGTAATTTTTATCAGCTTATAGCTTTATTTTATCTATACTCCAAAGATAATAAATTTCACAAATTTAAATTTTCTAACGAAGTTAGCTTCATTCGAACTATTATACGTACTCGAAAGTGTAGATACCAATTGTAGGAACGAGATGTAAAGCACTATACTCTAGCGGGGGATGAATAGAGTAGGCAGCAAAAATTTAGCTAATACAAAATTGTTAGCAGTAACATCACAAAATATATATCACAGATATGGAAATGAAAAAGTAGAGAGCAGGGAGCAAACACAAACACAATGATGTATACTAGTTTCCCTCTTGTGAGGACTAGTCTAGTCGGAAGAACTCTAGCTTCCAAATGATTCTACTATGGAAGAATGACGCAAGTTTTCATCCGAAGTCCCTGCAACTTCTACCATTCGAGCTTTGATCCGAAGTACTCGACCAACTTCAATTATAAAGTGTCTTTCTTCAATCAAGCCTCTGATTATAATCACTATGAAACTTCTAGACCATATCGCACTGGCTAATCGACCAAAGGATTGTAACTAGCTTGGAATTTAAAAATGAATAGCTCAGAACACTTTGGAAAAAAATATTAGGCTTAGAGAGAAGAGAAGTGAGAGTTGTGTTGAAATGAGAGAAATTCTTTGGTATTGATAGTTTTTTCAAAGGCAGAATTAGGGTAGAATTTGGAAAAAATTCTCTGAGCGAATCTCGACAGATAACCATTTCATACGTAACTACGGGAGGACCAAATTCGAAATCCAACGGACACTAACCGAACTCGAGGCAAATTCGGACCGAACTTGGTCTAAATTCTGTTAGAGTTCTGTTAGAGTTTTTGCAAAATGGTTTTTGGGATTTTTGAGAAGTCAGGCAGTTTAGGAAGTAGTTTAGGATTTTGTAAATGAGCTTATTTTCAAAATGAAAAGGTATTTTAAAAACCTTTCTTGGGTACCTATTTGCCAGTACGATGAAATGTACATTATATTCCTAGACTCAATAAATATGAAAAATATCTTAGTAAAATCGGAAAACCAATAGCCCTTTGATGACGCCTTTTTTTTAATATTTGAATAGACCTGAAAATGCCTTCTTCCTTGACGACGATCGTTAAAAGATAAACAAATCTGGAAATTTGAATACTTTTTGGGATCTTCACCCCCGAACTCCCACGGGAGGCGCTGCCCTCTCGACCCCTGTCCGTTGACCGGTCAGCGGAACCTCCAATGCGAGGCCCCGGATAGTTCGTTGGGCGGTTCAGAAAAATCTTCTTGTAGAACGCAATCTTTGGCCCATTAATAATTCTATATTGCATATGTCCTGGTTTGATCATGTTTGATCATGCTTATTGTATGTAGCTCCCCTTACCAAATTTTAAAATATTTTTATTATTATTTATTATCAATATTATCGAGGATATTATTATACAATATTATTTTATTATTATGGGTTATATTATTTTGTCAAATAAATATTATTAAATGTAGTCATATATATACAATAGGCCCTAGACTGAAAATAGATTATATATTAAAAATATGGAAGGATAGAGCGTTAAGTCTATATATGATACAGGTGCAAATATGGATATGAATATATAGGAATATATTCGTAAGTACATAAGGTATATATATTTTATATATAAAATATATATATATATATAGAGAGATGTATATATTCGAGGACATATATGTAATGTGTATATAGATATACGTGAGTATGTAGGTATATGTATATAAATATATATATAATATGCATGTGTATATTTGTATTTGTATATAAATATATATTATAAAAATATGTGCATGTATATTTGTACGCGTATATAAATATATAATATTATATAAATATGTGTGCACGTGTATATATATAATTACATATATACGTGTATGTACGTATAAATAAATATATAGATGAAAATATGTGTATATAGATATATATGGATAATTGTATATATTTATATGTATATATATAGGTATTTGAGTATATTTATATGTATATATATATATATATATATATATATATATATATATATATATATATATATATATATATATATATGGATAATTGTATATATTAATATGTGTATATATATATGGATTATTGTATATATTTATATGAATATATATATAGATATATATGTATATACATATCTATATACACTTGGTATTAATACAAGAGTATAGAAAAAGAAAAAGAAAAAAAAAAGACCTAGCCCGGCCATCCCAGGCCGAGCCCACTCAACAGAACACCAAAGTCTCCCGAGCAACTCTGTATGTATAATCCTTTATATATATCGTATATATATAAAGCCGAAGAACGATCGACAGCAGCCGCTCAACACCTAAACCCTAGATTAGAACTCGAATAACCTCCGCCACCACCACCTCACCCTGGGCGGCCATCAGGCGCGCGCCAGCGCCACCCCTGCACGGCCGTCGGCCGGCGACGAGGCCGCGCGCACGCGCACAGTCGCCGGTTTGCAGCAGCGGGAGCAGTCGCAGCGACTCCACTTCGAGGTGAGATTTCTCCCTCGTCTCTTCATCTTTTTGTGAACCCTAAGATGTTTTAGAAAGCCAAAATAACCAACTCCTATTCCCTTCAAACACTTCAATTTATTTTGCGTCATGTAGGTCGAAAAATGAGCCCGAAGTCGAGCAAAAACCTGTCCAAAAATAGGATAGTTTCGCAGTCCAGGAACCTACATTGACGGACCGATTTCGATCAATCCAGTAACTTTTTAGAAATTCCACCAGAACACGAATATTGACAACATATACGAGATGGAAACCCTGTTTCTAGATTTATTTTTCATCAATTATATTGCTGTTAATTTAACTTCAAAGTTCGGGAAAAATCTGTTTTCAAAATCACAAAATCACTCCACACGACGTGCGTCACGCCAATCTGGACGACGTGGTCGCGAACCGAAAGGATCGAAAGCTGCGTATCGGCTTCATGGTCGTGTGGGCTTTGGCGGAATTCAAATTGGTCGCGTGTGCGCGACGAATTTGATACGTATCCGTCGAAATTCACCGTATCGTGCACGTTGCAAATTCTCCAATTACTTTGTGCACGCTCGTCAGATCGAGAGGAAACTTACACCAACAGAACCGTATCATTTTTCTGGTCCTGTATGCCAAGTTTGGTCCAATTCTGAGACAGTTGAATCCGATGTCGTTTTGCGGGCCCCACGGTCCCACTCAACGGGTGATTTTGTGCACGGCCCGCCGAAATCCAACTTTGGACATACGGTCGGGTTCGTATCGAAAAACTGGATCCATAGACATGTAGTTTGATGACTTTAGAGACCGTTGACTCTGGCACGCTTTTCGATACAAAGCGGGTCCAACGGCGGATATCGTTTTGACCCGAAATTACCGTTTTGCCCTTGTGTCCAGAATTGGACGTAAGGACAGGCAATCCTAGCTAATTGGACTATTCTGAGATCATTGGTATTATTTATTTCAGCTTCTGGGGACTGTTGTACGGGTTTTGATTATAGTGGCACATTGAGTAGTTCAGATTGTCGGTTTCACCAGCAAAGGACCACAGGCGAGTACAGTTTATTGTCTGCATTTCGATATTGATTTTCACTATGTTTTATTGGTTAGCCATTGGTTGTGTGATTATTTTCTATTATAAATTGTTGAGTCGTGAATGAGAAGTACCAAGGATGTGTGATCTGACCTTAGACCGTGTAGACCGTGTAGACCGTGTTGCATTCATTTCTTGTAGACCGTGTAGACCATGTTGCATTTATTTCTTATAGACAATGATTTATTTATTACAAAATAGACCGTGTAGACAGTGATTTATTTATTACATTTAAACTGTGTAGTTCGTGATTATTATTCTGTAGACAATGTTTCTTTATTGCAATATTTTCTGTAGACCGTGTAACTGTGGACCGTGTAACTGTAGACCGTGTAATTGTAGACCGTGTAACTTTAGACCGTGTAGACCGTGTCGCATAATTGTCCCGAGATCGATCACATATCAAAGGTACTTCTAACAGAGGGGAAAGTATATGTGTCTATTTATTTACTATTAATTTCCTGTCTTTTTCTTAAGGCTTTACTGTTTATTTTCAAAACTCATGATTGATGTCTAACCTTTGTTTTATAGTCATTTTCTTTATTGAAATTGCATTCAGTGGATTGTGCTCGTTCCATTCTTGACTGGAAACCATATTTTTCAGGTTAGCCGTGGATTCACTTAGCTTGGAGAGTTCGGGTGTACTTGCAGACGAGCTAGAAGATTAGTTAGATAGTCAAGTTATAGTCATTCAATATTTGTACAAGTTTATATTTTCCTGTAAAAGTAAAACTTGTGATCATTGTAAATTAAATTAATTATGTGAATGAGCATCTTTGTGATTATGATCTTCATGGCCGTGACAGCGTACTACCGCCGACACTGCGGCGTAGGCTGGCTTGGACACGTCTCGTATTCATTTTTAAAAAAAAAATGGGTGCGGGTCGTGACAAGTTTTTGTGGTGGCCCATGCAGGTCAGTATTCGCAAATCATGCGAACTCATGATAGTACTTAAGTTAGTTGTACTATTGCGAGCCTGCGACGGGAACATGCTCATTCACGAACAAGGATTAATTTAATTTAAGAGAATGACTAGGACTAGGAGTCCCTTACACAAATTGACCGATGGGTAGTCTAGGCCATGCAATGTAGATGAGGGTTATGGATTTTGATAGTTTGTCATATCTCCATAAGTACACTATGTCCTCTAGATAGGATGATATGATCCAATGTGGATAGACTATTGCTTGGTGAGACAGGGCTTCATAGAGATGAAGATCTAACCTTGATAAATGGTACAATTCTTTCTCCTTGCCCTTTGGATATCATCCTCACATCTTAGTCAAATTGCCTATTTAGTTCCTATTTTGCCCTAAGAATTATTATTTTTATGTTATCCATGGATGAACCTCAAGTTAGTTTCGATTCAAGTTTTTCTCAAAGGCTTGAATACACATAGAATAGGTATTAGAATGGTTGTATCTCTTTGTCTTCAGTTATTTCTCCCTGTTCAATCCTTATTTTAAGAGTTGTAACTGATAGGACAAATGTTTACGCTTTATTTCGTAGTCAACTTGTTTGAATTTATAGAAGCCCATGAAGTTTTACGGATATAGTTAAAAGAATATTAGTTGACTCATAATGGCAGGACAGCAGCGCACTGTCGCCATTTATTTGAATTATGGAGACTATGGACTCACTGCAGCCAGCAGCGCACTGGCGAGACACGACCCTAGAGTTGAAATTTTTTAAGGAAATTATAGGTTATAAAATATTCCTATGACTAGGGCTGGTGGTCCTCTTTGATCATAGTTACCCGGGTGTCGAGATAAGGTAGAGTATCTGATAGCATATCACATCTGAATCACAGAACCAAGAATTTACCATCACCCGAGTATATGGACGAGGCATAACTCTCGGTGAAATGACTTCAGACGTGATTACAGGTTTAGGATACTATAGAGGATAGGACGGTGCCCTGTATGTTCTATAAGATCCGAAGCCAATAGTAGTGGAAGTTCTGTAAGTTTGGTAGCATGTCTCCCGACCTAGCACTCTGTACGATCCTCGTGATTTACTGATGAGGAAATTGACTAACACTAATAGGTTACCTAGAATATAGAATGCAGAAGTCCCTAAACAATTAGTTGACCAAGGCCTTAAGGGTAAGATGGCAGTGTGATGTCTATAGAAGCAAGAATACCGGGTAAGGTTTGATTCTCACAAAACTCGAACTACTTGTGTCTTCTTTTAAAAATCTCGCATAATTGTATTCGACTATCTTAACAAACGCTGCTGTTACAGCTTAGTTTTGCAAGCTCACTCTGTTCTTGAGCTTGATTCAAGGCAAATGTTTAGTGGGGATGCCTGCTAACTTATTGTCTAATCAGAATCAGTGTATTATGGTCTGATCAACCATGATGCATTTGGTTCGCTTTTCGTTTAATTTTACTACGTGGATGGAGATATATAGGTATCTAGGATCTCATCCGCGACTGCTTGACAATTCCTCTTGAATTATACGTTCGTCTTTGAATCACGTGATTGTATTCAGTAACATCTTTCTTGAACTCTTTATTGTTTTTGTCCTTCACTGATTTGGAAAGACAGAAGCTCGTAATTGGTAGAAAGATACCGAGTATTCCCATGGCTATGGTAGTTGTATACACAAGTGTAGTTATCATCGGCCAGCCATGTGATTGAGTTACTCGTTCTCCCATCGACCCTCAAACTACTATTGAGACTTTCGAGCCATCTGAATTTGTGAATGATTAAGGTTTTATCCTTAGTCAGAATGCCAACCTAGGAGAGTATCTATTCCCAAGCAACCAAATGTTGTGAGTCTCTAATTATTTGCTGGAAGCTGCCTTAACTAGCAACCCTTAAGCCTTGAACCAACCCTTCCTCGACCGAAGCCCACAGTTAGACATGAGATGAATAGACAAGGATAAGGACAATCATTTATCGTGACTATGGTAGATGCTCATCCCGAGATTGGTTTCCAACAAATATTACCCTGATTATGTAAATTTTGATATTAAGACCTAACTAGTGTTGGAATACCACAGTCACTAGCTTAGCTAATATCATAGATTAAATACCCCGTCAAATTATGATATACCAGTTGTCAACAACAATGCATAATCACTACCGCCCATACCACTAGAACCCTTATGACCATAGTCTGACAGGTTTGACACAACTAGAGTTTCACGACTCAGTTGTTAGAAGTCTTTTAGATGATGTGCCTTAGAGTTGGTTACCCCGTCGACAACTCTTGTACACTATGGACAAGCATGTCATTCTATTTTCTCGACCATATGCCATTGTGCACACTCATTTTCCAATTATTGAGGAATGATCTTCGACTTGAATTATATCTACCATATTCTGCTACGTCGTACCTTATTCTTTATTACCGAGAATCGAGGTACGATATCCTGACATTGAAATCCTTCTAACCTCACTATTCCTAAAATCATGTCCTAGCTTCTAAGGTGGGTAGACTGTAAGCCTTCTAAAATTTTGGGATATACGAGGGTTGCCGATTAATTAGAATGATTTCCATTAGGATGATAGTTAGTGTCTCATTGGACTCCCACTTTCCATTTAGATAGTTTCGTGTTCCCGGCCGTGTCATTAACAATCGGAGCACGAGGCCAGCTGTTACCTTCCAACAAATTTCCTATGCAAGATCTAGACGAGTTCACCTTCACCTAGGAATATCATGTCCCACTCAAACACGTCCCCTTGTACTCAATTTTTATGGTACGACTTTTAGGTAAAAAGGACAAGCCATAACCCTTACCATAATACCGGTATACCTTCCGACATCCATAAGAGCCTCAACCTTGACCCAATTCCTTCGACCCAATATGTGGTTGTGATCGACTCAAAGCCCACTACACACATGTCACTAGTGTGCCACGTAAATGTGTCTTCTCGTGCTACTTAAACACAAAAGTCACTGAAGGCGAATCTTGGGCTTGAAGGACCTAGCTAACCAACCTGACGAGCAGCAAGCTCAACTCCTTGGGCAGGAACCTATTCCAGGCCATCCTAATCTAGTAGAAATAGTTATCATTTGGACCTTGTTCAAATCATTATAGATTGAAATCGAAGGTTCATACAACCAACGCTTGATGTCCAATTAGGAAGCCCATTAAGACCCAGTAGAACCCATCTATGCATACTACCGTATTTTGGACTATAAAATCGAACTATTTGAAATAGGTCTCTATACCTATTATGTAATCTCCACCTCTTAGGATGTGAAGTCATTCGTAACCCTTATCCCATCTACCTGGAAGTCACGATACGATTTTGTATTGTATTTATATTCCTTGCTCGTGCGTTTAAGTAACCACGGAATAGATCGCAATCGTGATTTCTCAAATTTTGTTCTATCATTAAATTGTGCTTAGTTTTAATTTCGAGAACGGAATTTTCGTGGTGCATAGGTTGCAAGCTCTCTAAGAAACGAAGGGTCTCTTCGAAGTTAGCCAGTGATTGGAACGGAGTAGCCCCAATCTAGCTAATAAGTCAATGGTTCACAAGGTCCATTTTATCGGTATCATTTGATATCCTCTACCGCACACAAAACTTCGTGCTTGTTCTCAGTTATTCTTCCTCGTCCTTTCGTACCATGGACTCTCGTCCTTCCTATTTTAGGAGTCGATAACCGTGTTGTTTAGAATTTAGCAGAAGTTATAGTATAAGTTAGTTGATAATTGAATTTCGGGTTGCTTGATAGATATGCGAGGATTATAGATACCATAGCAGATAGATATCTATTGGAAGAATTTGAGCAACTAATTGGAAGGTTATAAGGTTTTGTGACCTATGTTTTGAGAGAGTAGTATGGTCAAAGGTGGGTAGAAGTTCTCGAGAGTTCGTGGTTACAAGGGCTAGTAGAAATATATGATAAATTAAATTGAGGAGAGGTGGACTTACTTTTAAGATTTAAATTTTAGGCATATATACGAATTAGAATTTCGAGGACGAAATTATTTTAAGGTGGGTAGATTTGTAGCTCCCCTTACCAAATTTTTAAATATTTTTATTATTATTTATTATCAATATTATCGAGGATATTATTATACAATATTATTTTATTACTATGGGTTATATTATTTTGTCAAATAAATATTATTAAATGTAGTCATATATATACAATAGGCCCTAGACTGAAAATAGATTATATATTAAAAATATGGAAGGATAGAGTGTTAAGTCTATATATGATACAGGTGCAAATATGGATATGAATATATAGGAATATATTCGTAAGTAAATAAGGTATATATATTTTATATATAAAATATATATATATAGAGAGAGAGATGTATATATTCGAGGACATATATGTAATGTGTATATAGATATACGTGAGTATGTAGGTATATGTATATAAATATATATATAATATGCATGTGTATATTTGTATTTGTATATAAATATATATTATAAAAATATGTGCATGTATATTTTTATGCGTATATAAATATATAATATTATATAAATATGTGTGCACGTGTATATATATAATTACATATATACGTGTATGTACGTATAAATAAATATGTAGATGAAAATATGTGTATATAGATATATATGGATAATTGTATATATTTATATGTATATATATATAGGTATTTGAGTATATTTATATGTATATATATATATATATATATATATATATATATATATATATATATATATATATATATATATATATATATATGGATAATTGTACATATTAATATGTGTATACATATCTATATACACTTGGATAATTGTATATACATGGATTATTGTATATATTTATATATGGATAATTGTATATATTATGGATAATTATTATATGGATAATTGTATATATTAATATGTGTATATATATATGGATTATTGTATATATTAATATGTGTATATATATATGGATTATTGTATATATTTATATGAATATATATATAGATATATATGTATATACATATCTATATACACTTGGTATTAATACAAGAGTATAGAAAAAGAAAAAGAAAAAAAAAAGACCCAGCCCGGCCATCCCAGGCCGAGCCCACTCAACAGAACACCAAAGTCTCCCGAGCAACTCTGTATGTATAATCCTTTATATATATCGTATATATATAAAGCCGAAGAACGATCGACAGCAGCCGCTCAACACCTAAACCCTAGATTAGAACTCGAATAACCTCCGCCACCACCACCTCACCCTGGGCGGCCATCAGGCACGCGCCAGCGCCACCCCTGCACGGCCGTCGGCCGGCGACGAGGCCGCGCGCACGCGCACAGTCGCCGGTTTGCAGCAGCGGGAGCAGTCGCAGCGACTCCACTTCGAGGTGAGATTTCTCCCTCGTCTCTTCATCTTTTTGTGAACCCTAAGATGTTTTAGAAAGCCAACATAACCAACTCCTATTCCCTTCAAACACTTCAATTTATTTTGCGTCATGTACGTCGAAAAACGAGCCCGAAGTCGAGCAAAAACCTGTCCAAAAATAGGATAGTTTCGCAGTCCAGGAACCTACATTGACGGACCGATTTTGATCAATCCAGTAACTTTTTAGAAATTCCACCTGAACACGAATATTGACAACATATACGAGATGGAAACCCTGTTTATAGATTTATTTTTCATCAATTATATTGATGTTAATTTAACTTCAAAGTTCGGGAAAAATCTGTTTTCAAAATCACAAAATCACTCCACACGACGTGCGTCACGCCAATCTGGACGACGTGGTCGCAAACCGAAAGGATCGAAAGCTGCGTATTGGCTTCGTGGTCGTGTGGGCTTTGGCAGAATTCAAATTGGTCGCGTGTGCGCGACGAATTTGATACGTATCCGTCGAAATTCACCGTATCGTGCACCTTGCAAATTCTCCAATTACTTTGTGCACGCTCGTCAGATCGAGACAAAACTTACGCCAACAGAACCGTATCGTTTTTCTGGTCCTGTATGCCAAGTTTGGTCCAATTCTGAGACAGTTGAATCCGACGTCGTTTTGCGGGCCCCACGGTCCCACTCAACGGGTGATTTTGTGCACGGCCCGTCGGAATTCAACTCTGGACATACGGTCGGGTTCGTATCAAAAAACTGGATCCGTAGACATGTAGTTTGATGACTTTAGAACGTTGACTCTGGCACGCTTTTCGGTGCAAAGCGGGTCCAACGGCGGACATCGTTTTGACCTGAAATTACCGTTTTGCCCCTGTGTCCAGAATTGGACGTAAGAACATGCAATCCTAGCTAATTGGACTATTCTGAGATCATTGGTATTGTTTATTTCAGCTTCCGGGGACTGTTGTACGAGTTTTGACTATAGTGGCACATTGAGTAGTTCAGATTGTCGGTTTCACCAGCAAAGGACCACAGGCGAGTACAGTTTATTGTCTGCATTTCGATATTGATTTTCACTATATTTCATTGGTTAGCCATTGTTTGTGTGATTATTTTCTATTATAAATTGTTGAGTCGGGAATGAGAAGTACCAAGGATGTGTGATCTGACCTTAGACCGTGTAGACCGTGTTGCATTCATTTCTTGTAGACCGTGTAGACCGTGTTGCATTTATTTCTTGTAGACAGTGATTTATTTATTGCAAAGTAGACCATGTAGACAGTGATTTATTTATTGCATTTAAACTGTGTAGTTGGTGATTATTATTCTGTAGACAATGTTTCTTTATTGCAATATTTTCTATAGACCGTATAACTGTAGACCGTGTAACTGTAGACCGTGTAACTGTAGACCGTGTAACTTTAGACCGTGTAGACCGTGTCGCATAATTGTCCCGAGACCGATCACATATCAAAGGTACTTCTAACAGTGGGGAAAGTATATGTGTCTATTTATTTACTATTGATTTTCTGTCTTTTCTTACGGCTTTACTGTTTATTTTTAAAACTCATGATTGATGTCTAACCTTTGTTTTATAGTCATTTTCTTTATTGAAATTGCATTCAGTGGATTGTGCTCGTTCCATTCCTGACTGGAAACCATATTTTTCAGGTTAGCCGTGGATTCACTTAGCTTGGGGAGTTCGGGTGTACTTGCAGACGAGCCTAGAAGATTAGTTAGATAGTCAAGTTATAGTCATTCAATATTTGTACAAGTTTATATTTTCCTGCAAAAGTAAAACTTGTGATCATTGTAAATTAAATTAATTATGTGAATGAGCATCTTTGTGATTATGATCTTCATGGCCGTGACAGCGTACTACCGCCGACACTGCGGCGTAGGCTGGCTTGGACACGTCTCGTATCCGTTTTTTAAAAAAAAAAATGGGTGCGGGTCGTGACACTGTATGTCTAAAAGTACATGTTAGGCGAACTAAGCAGTATGATGTATTATGATACAAACATAGAAATATGATATAGAACATTAGTACAATGCTAAGTTTAAGTAGCAACATGATAGTGATTACATGAATTTTAGTAACATCATTATGTTAAACTTAATTGATTAGCCATATTCAAAAACATGATATAATCATTGGTCTAACAATCTCCCCATTTTGATTATGGCAAATCGATTAAGTTTAATATATATACAGTAGATGCATGTATCACAAATAAACACATAATACTATAATATTGTGTGCTATCTTAAACTTATTTCTCCCCCTTGACATGATAAAAAATAAGCTCCCCCGTAATAAGAGATAAAACGAACTCAAGCATAAGTAAAGGAGGAAGGCAAAAAAATAATTATGACAAGGATTATGACAGTGTAATGACAAGTGTAGAAAATTGCATAACTAAAGTATGAAAACTTATCAAAACACAATATAGTTGGTTGAATGTTAACGAAGAAAAACTGAAAACAAGCAATACATAGTTTACCAAGTAGAAATCCAATATGAGATTCAAAACACAATATGATGAATAAATATAAATATAGTTTTAAAATAGACCAAAAAAGGATTTTAATAAAAAGTAAATATCAATATAGAATAAATCAATCATTGGTCATAAATAATCCACGAGAAAAAAAATTCATAGATCTAGTATATACCAAATAAATAAAAATATAATGAGACTTTTAACAATGATCACAAAAAAAATATGATTCATAATTTGCCCACACAAATTAGTGAATCAATTCCATAAAGAATATAATCATCGAAAAGAAATCAAAATTAATATACTAGAATATATGCAAAATCTATACCAAAGTTCATGCATTCGAATTTAATTACCTTAGCATGATATATATATCCATTAGATAAACATGAAGGTAATAATGGCAAAATACTTGAAAGAAAAAATTCAGTCGACTTGAATGCTCTCCCACAAAGTATGATCAATCTAAATATAGATAATCATAAAGTTTGAGATAAACCTCAAGAAGAAAAGCCAAATCAATATAAACTGAAGGAATAATCAAATAAGGATGATTAAATATATTTGGCAAGATAACTTTTAAAAACTCAAATAAAATGAGAGAATTAAAAAAAAATCATATATTCTCTCATAAAATTGCTAAAATAAAAATAATGAACAAATCAACAAGATATTTTAAGTAAAAGAATATATGTCCATGATGAACTAGGTATACCACATATTAAGGGCATAAAAAAATGAAACAATCAATTTGCTCCCCCTTAAAATATACGTATATAGTTTGGAAGTAATTTATATGCAAGAATAGATAAAATAAATAATCATATGATCTAAGGAATATCCAAGATATGCATCTTTTCTTTCCTTTAATCAAATGCATATAAAGTTTCGAACTTAAAACAAATATCATCTTTAGGCAAAAGGAAATATCCAATAAATAAATTCTTAAAGATGAACAAACAAAATATATCTCCAATAAAAAATATGTATTCAAATAACAGAAAGATGATTTCATGACAGTAAAGAATTTTTGAAAACTGTCTTAATGCGAATAATGGACATATTCAATAAATTAGAGAGAAATCAAAAAGACTTTTCAAATGTAGAATTTATTATGAAAAACTTTCTTAATAAATGTTTGAATGCTTTTGTTTAGTCTTCAGACTAACAGCTAGTGATTCGAATTCTTATATCACAAAAACAGTTTTAATAAATGAATCCATAAATGATAAATAGCCTATCTTGAACAAATAAACATAACTAGATAAATGTCCAAAGAAATATGTATTCAAGATATATGGCATGTCAAGGGGATAATTGATTTGAAACAATTAACTACTCCACATTTACATGGCTATATCCAAAAATAATAGTATTGACAAATTTAAAAATTTTAGAGATATATTTCCAGAAGTAGGAAACTAATTCAAAGATATTAGGTCTTCTTATCAAAGTTCATTTATTCCCTTTTAAAATCGTTCTACGATGTCCATCAGATAACCGTAGGGTTAAAGAGAAGAGACACTTTGAGAGAGAGAAATTCAATATGCCTGACTTCTCCCCTGCAAAGAGTTACTGTTGTAGACAATAAATAACTTGTATAAGAAGAATATAACAAAAAAACTTAAAATCATGAATATTACACAAGCTAAACGAAAATCACAAGACCATAATATTCAATGAGTAGTCCTAAGATCATCAAATCTGAATATCGAATAGTGTGACAGAAAAATGAATATATCGAAAGATGACAAATATTAACCTTTGGAAGATCAATGTATGTTACATTTTAAAAAAAATCATTAAGTAATATTATCCATCAAAGCTAAAATCCTAAATCCATCAGATAACAATTGCAGCTAGATCTCAATAAATCTTTAGTTTATAAAGCATTGATCAATCTTGGGTTAGCTGTAGGGGTACTGTCCTAGCTAACGGAGGTTCACCGGAGAACACTTAAGTACCGCTTCGCTTTTGTCGTAGTCGTGGTGACAGACAGACCCTTTGTAGGATTCTACCCAAAACAAATTTCTTTTTTAATAACCAAGAATTTAAGAAAAATTTGTGCAATATGAAATCAATTATACTCTATAGACTTACAAAAAAAATTGAACAACGTAGCATACTGTATAAGATGTATCAATTATATTTATTCATATTTGCTACAAAATTATTGGATAACAATAAAAAATAAAACATTTGTAAATCAAAATGTAGGATCTAGATACGCTGATGTATTCTGGAACCTAGGGGACTGGGTTCAGTACCTTGGATCCGGAGCTAGATACTAGTTGAAAATAGAACTTAATAAATCTTACGTCTGTAAAGTACTGAACACTTCCGGTTAGCTGTAGGGGCCGATTCCTAACTAGCGGTAGTATGAAGACTAGTACACCGTGTCGCTTCAGGCTATTTACACCTGTATGACAGAAAGACCCTTTCGGCTTATACCCAAAATGATATCTACTTTTAAGAACTTAGATTTAAAGGAATCTATGTAGTATCTTCGAACAACATCGAAATCCAGAATCCATAAAAAAAGTAAATACCCAAAGAATGGTTTATCAAGATCAAAATATATTGAAAAAATTATTTAAATAAGAGTCATGTATCCAAAATATCAACCAAAAAGCCCAAAAAAACATCATTAAAGAGGCTTTGAGGAATAAGCTAATAAAGAGAAGAACATAAATTTGTTCCAAGTAATCAATAGCTAAAGTATGAGATAAGCACAAGTTTGAAAATATTTTTTAAATAATATAGAACTTGAACTTAACTCATATATCCCCATAAAGATATTTATACAAAAATATTAATATAAGAAGCATATAATCAATATATGAATGACAATAAATTATTCATGTATCTTTAATAAGCATTAAAAAATTATCACAAGATCAAAAACATGTCTAAATATATTTTATCAGACAAAGATGTAATTGATTCGCAAGAAGTTAATCAAAATTAGATATGAGAATCAATAGTGAATATATTATTCAATCACAAGGTTAACATAAAAGTATATGTATATACTTTTCAAGTAAATAGAAGACTCGTGCTAAACACACATACTTACAAAATACCGATCGAAGTAAAAATGACATGTTAAAGACAAATCGGTAAGAAGTGGCCATAAAAAAAGACGAAGAGTCAAAAATATATTAACCAAAAAAAATAAAATAAAATCCTACGGACTACAGTGGTATGCATGCTTCAAGAATAAGATTAAGAGTAAAAAGCATAAATAGACAAATGTGTCACACTAATAAAACATAAAATACTATATAGTGTGAACTAATTATTTAATCTAAACAACTAGTCAAGCTAGGATTATGTCTCATATTGATTCAAACAATAAACAACTAAAAGATATCAAATAGAAAGACATTAATAGGAACATGCTAGATTCTATAAATAAAACCATAAAATAAATCATTTAGCATGTTACCAACGTGGTTCAAGTGACCACACTTATGTTGGTGCAGTTGCATGGAAGATGACATTTGTAGTTGTGCAATCACCAACATGTTCCATGGTTCTCTGGTTCAGCATAAGTAGCTCCACATAAAAAATTAGGTGAAGACTTTGGTATCCAATACTTGGATGCACATTTGTTATCTTTGGGAACCCATTTGTATAAGTTCATATCAACTAGTTTTCTAATCTGACAAAGATTATAAATGTGTCCATCCATACCACAATAATGACAGAAAGTATTAATATTAGTACTATGTGTAGCAGTATGAGAACGTACAGTAGTGTGATATGATGTGCGTGGATACTTATAATAGAAGACAGTTGTATAAACCTTTAGCTTTACTTGCCTCCTTTGTAAAAGATTTGTCGTGTATGACTTTCTGATGTGCTATGTGTCATGTGTTAGACCGAGTAATAGGTTGTATTACCTGCTTTTCCAGTCTAATCTCTAAATTTTTAGAGTTAGCACAGATCTCATAATATTTAGCATTAAGAACATCAATTCTACATGAAGCAATATAATACTTCTTCTTTTTTTATTCTAATTTCTCCTTAAGTTTAGTATTTTCTTAAATTCTTTTTTTATTGCAATCAAGTGCCTCAAGCAATCTAAACTCAAGTGTGAAAATCTCAGTAGAATTATTAGAAGAAAGAGTATTTATAGCATCATTCAATAAGAGAGTAAGCTTTTTATTCCCATGCTTATAGGATTGAATATCCTTTCTAACTTGCTTATACTTATCTAATACTCTCTTGTGTTCTTTTAATAGATCACAAAGCATCAGATAACTCATCATGAAATTTTTTACTCTTTTCATAAAAAGAATTATTTTGTACCTCATTAGATAATGCCATTGAGCATAAATTTGTAGCTTGATGAGGTCCCTCTTCTTCTTCTTCTTCTTCTTCTTCTTCTTCTTCTTCTTCTTCAGAATCGGTTGCTTCGCTTTCACACTATATGCTCGTGTTAGGTTACTTTTGAGACGATGATCTTCCTTCATTTGATCGTTCGTAGTGACTCTCCTTTCTAGCAGTAGTATAATCTTCTTGGGTGTGGCCTATCTTTTTGTAGTTGTCACATACAAGCTCTTCTTCATATAAGCGATTGTGTTGTACCTTAAATCTTAATTCTATCATGCATATATTTGCATTATTATGAAGACTATCCTCCTCTCTGATGTTGTTAGCTTTCTTTTATACCTGCACTCATAAGTAGCTTCAAGAAATTTCTAAATTTTATGAAATGTTGTGCAAGTAGTAATAAGATTGAATACATTTATGTCTACAGCACAATAAAAGGTATGCATCTTTTGCATCAAGGCTAGCAAACTTCTTGTCTTCCTCTGTGTAACTATAATAAAGCTTGTTTATTATAGAGGATGTGAGAATAGAAGTGATAGTAGGCTTTTTGTAGCCATTGACAAAAATTAATCATAAGTCAAAATCTAGAGACTTCAGGTAGAAGCTCATTCGTGTCTTCTACTAATTATAGTTTGTTCCATCAAATAGTGGGAGTCTATTTGTGGATTGCTCTTCAGTTGTGAAGTACATACTTGCCATATGTGATATAGTGATCGATGTAACCGCAGTTATATAATAACAATATTATCTCGCTTTACCTGTATAATTTGCTTTATTAATAAGGATCTGCTCCAAGGATGTTAAGCCCAAATATCTCTATAAGGAGCACCTGCTCTGATACCAATTGTAGGAATAATTGGTATGCATAATAATTCCTATAAAGATCACCTGCTCTGATACCAATTGTAGATACCAATTATAGAAACTAGATGTAAAGCACTATACTCCAAAAAAGGGTGAATAGAGTACGCAGAAAAAATTTAGCTAATAAAAAATTGTTAGCAGTAAGATTACAAAATATATATCACATATATGTAAATAAAGAAGTAGAGAGAATAGAGCAAACGCGAGCACAAGAATGTATACTGGTTTTCCTCTTGTCAGGACTTGTCCAGTCGAAAGAACTCTAGCTTCCAGTTGAATCCATTATGGAAAAATGCCGCAAGTTTTCATTCGAAGTCCTTGCAACTTCTACAATGCGAGCTTTGATACGAAGTACTCGAACAACTTCAATTGTTAAGTCTCTTTCTTCAATCAAGCCTCTGATTACAATCACTCTGAAACTTCTAGACCATACCACATTGGCATATCGACTAGAGGATTGTAACTTGCTTAGGATTTGAAAATGAATAGCTCAGAACACTTTGGAAGAACGTATTAGGCTTAGAGAGAAGAGAAGGGAGAGATGTGCTAAAATAAGGAAAATTCTTCTCTATTAATAGTTTTCCAAAGGTAGAATTCATACAAAATTTGGGCATAATTCTGACAAAATTCTTTGAAAGAATCTCGGTAAATAGCCGTTGCATCCGTAACTGCGAGAAGACCAAGTTCAAAATTCAATGGACACTAATCGAACTCAGTCTGAATTCTGTTGGTGTTCTGCTAGGATTTTGGTAAATTAGTTTTTGGAATTTTTGAAAAGTCAGACAGTTTAGAAAGTAGTTTGGGCTTTTGTAAGTGGACATATTTCCAAAATGAAAGGGTATTTTAAAAATGTTTCTTGGGTAGCCTATTTGCCAGAACGACGTAGTGTACATTACATTTCTAGAGTCAATAAATGTAAAAAAAATATTGATAAAATAGAAAAACTAATAGCCCTTTGATGACACATTTTTTTTAATATTTGAGCAGCATAAAGACGCCTTTTTCCTTGACAATGGTCGTCCAAAGATAAACAGATTTAGAAATCTAAATACCTTTCGGGGGCTTCGCCCCAAACAACCATGGGGGATGCTGTCCCTTCGATCCCTGTCCGCTGACCGTTCAGCGAAACCCCCGATACGAGGCCCTGAATAGGTCGTTGGGTAGTTAAGAGAAATCTCCTTGTATAATGTCGTCTTTGGTCCATTAATAATTCTCCATTGCATATGTCCTAGTTTGATCATGATCAATATTTACTACATGTCTGAAAGTACATGTTAGGCAAACAAAGCAGTATGATGCATTATGATACAAACATAGAAATATGATAGAGAATATTAGGACAATGCTAAGTTTAAGTAGCAATATGATAGTAATTACATTAATATTAGTGACGTCATTATGTTAAATTTAATTGATTAGCCATATTCAAAAACATGATATAATTATTGGGCTAACAGAAAGTTTTGGGTATGCAAAATATAATGGTTCCTCAAAATTCCTTCATAGAATTATCCTCCGGTCCTATGACATTCTTTCGTAGATATCGCTTGTTTCTACCTTACAAAATGTGTCATTAAAGCCCAGTCGCTTGAAAGTCTTTTTATTTTTTTTCCCCAGTTGGATTAAAAATAATCTTTTCATAAAGAAAGTTCGTGTTCACATTACCTCTGAACCATTCCTTAATAGTCTTCCCTAGTAGAGTTGATTAATCTTTAAAATCCAATTGTTCTAAAGATTCTCCTTATCCTGATCTTCAGCTGACTTTGGATAATCTATTCAATCATCCCTGAATGAATTAAAAAGTTGTTTATGTCCAAATTACCTCTGAACCTACCAATACATGAAGCCAAGTTGCCCCAAGAATTTTCCTTTTCTAATTCCTAGTTGGATTGAAAATGATTGGTACATTCCAAACAAATATTCATGTTCATATTACATCTGAATCTTTTATTAGATTTACGGCCATAGTTAGAGGGTTGTGGCAAATGGATGAACGATATTCTTGTTATAGGAGAATTCTACCAAATATAGATGTCAGCCCATGAACCTTGAAAATCTAATAAACAATCCCTTAGAATATCACACACAAATAGATGTCCAATCTAGAAAGGACAATTCAAACTCTAAAAGTTATGCTAAGGGCTTGTGAATTAGATTTTGGAGCTTCATGGTTTGGTCAACTACATTTGATAGAATTCTCTCGTAATAATACTTATCAAGTATCAATATAGTACCATTTCATGCTTTGTACAAAAGAAATTGGATGTTGCTGTTCTGGAACGAAGATCGTGCGAATAACAATTTTTTTGTTATGGATCAAGACCGTGTTGGTGGCCATACTCAGTTTTGGACAAAACTTTGACGGTGTTTAGTTTCACAGTTCTAAATAAAATCGTGTCGATAGGGAGATAACCAAAGTCGGAGCTAAAGCTAAATGAGCATGAAGTATTAGAAAATTCTTATGAGGTGGCTAGTTGATCAACTGGCCAAGGTGGATATTGTTGGATATGGTTCTCATTCAACTATAGAGGATGGATGACATTCGAGAAATCAGAGAAACTCATGAGGAGTTTGTAGGAACGAATTGTAAAGCGCAATACTCTAGAAGGGGGAGAATATAGTAGACAGCGGAATTTAGCTAATTAAAAATGTTAGCAGCAAGATCACATAATATATATCACAGATATGTAAATAAAAAATAGAGAGCAGAAAGCAAACGCAAACACATGGATGTATACTGGTTTTTCTTTTGTTAGGACTAGTCTAGTGAGAAGAACTCTAGCTTCCAGTTGAATCCACTATAGAAAATCACCGCAAGTTTTCATCCAAAGTTTTTGCAACTTCTACAACGCGAGCTTTGATCCAAAGTACTTGACCAACTTCAATTATGAAGTATCTTTCTTCAATCAAGTCTCTGATTACAATAACTCTGAAAATTCTAGACCATACTGCAATGGCAAATCGACTAGAGAATTATAACTGACTTGAAATTTGACAATGAATAGCTCAGAACTCTTTGTAATAGAACAATAGGCTTATAGAGAAGAGATATAAAAGTGAATTGGTTTGTTGAAATGATCGAAATCCTTCTCTATTTATAGTTTTCCAAAGGCAGAATTCTGTCAGAATTCGGGCAGAATTCATGCAGAACTCTATGAGAAAATCTCGACAAGATCCGTAACTACAGGGAGACCAAGTTCAAAATCCAATGTCCACTAACCAAACTCTGACAGAATTCAGGCCGAACTCGTGCTAAATTTTGTTGGAGTTCTGTTAGAATTTTTGTAAATTGGTTTTGGGCTTTTTGAAAAGATCAAGCAGTTAGGAAGTAGTTTGGGCTTGTGTAAGTGGGCTTATTTTCAAAATAAAAGGGTATTTTGAAAACGTTTCTTGGATAGCCTATTTGCCAGTACGATGAAGTGTGTATCGTATTCTTAAACTCAATAATTATGAAAAATACATTGATCAAATAGGAAAACCAATAGTCCTTTGATGATGTATTTTTTTTCTGATATTTGAGCAAACTTGAAGACGTCTTTTTACTTGACCACGGTCGTCTAAAGATAAACAGATCTAGAAATCTGAATACCTTTCGGTGGCTTCGCCCAGAACCCCTACGGGTGGCGCTGCCAGATAGGTCGTTGGGCGGTTCAGAGAAATCTTCTTGTATAATGTCATCTTTGGCCCATCATTAATTCTCCATTGCATATGTCCTGGTTTGACAAAGCTTGATCATGCTTACTGCATGTCAACAAGTACATGTTAGACGAACAAAGCAGTATGATGCATTATGATACAAACATAGAAATATGATATAGAACATTAGGACAATGCTAACATTAGGACAATACTAAGTTTAAGTAGCAACAAGATAGTGATTATGTCACGACCCGCACCCGCTTTTCGGACGCGAGTTCGTGAGCAATCCAGCTACGCATCGAGCGGACTCCAGCCCGACTCGAGTATGTATAAGCTGTCAAGGTCATGGGTATCATATCTAATCTAAACTATATCTCAATCTACATGAATCATATAAACAAGAATGAACAAGTATGGGTCATGGTCTGCAGCCCATTAGCATATTGTTCGATTAGACTCTAAGAATGATATGAGCCTATAAATAAGCAGAGTATATCATGGTATGGAATATAAGCACGAGAAGATAATAAAGAAATAACACAAACAAATACCTGTATCATACATCACAATTATCTATCATCCTGCTCTGCTAACTAACTCCATATAGTCGCTAAACCTGAAGAGATCATCAGGTCCTCAGAGGACTAGCAAGATACATAAAAATGAGCCTTTCTAACAGTTTATTATGCATGGAGAAAAATACAGAATAAACAAGTAAAACTGAGTAATGAATCAGCACGAATCTATACACTGTCTACACGAAAATAAACTGCTGAACAAGGACTAGAGAACTCATGTCAAGATGTCAACGGATAACCGAAATGAATACTCAAACCCTCGTCCCTAGTGTGGACTCGCAGGTTTGAACAACTGTTAGTCCTCATCCCTAGTGTGGACTCGCAGATTAGCATCACCCTCGTCCCTAGTGTGGACTCGCAGGCGTAAACCCTATACTGCTAACCCTCGTCCCTAGTATGGACTCGCAGGCTAGCATCTACTACTAACCCTCGTCCCTAGTGTGGACTCGCAGGCTAGCATCACCCTCGTCCCTAGTGTGGACTCGCAGGCGTAAACCCTATACTACTAACCCTCGTCCCTAATGTGGACTCGCAGGCTAGCATCTACTACTAACCCTCGTCCCTAGTGTGGAGTCGCAGGATAGCATCACCCTCGTCCCTAGTGTGGACTTGTAGGTGTGGACAATTAACTACTAACCCTCATCCCTATTGTGGACTCGCAGGTTAGCTTCAAGGTTCAAGACACGAAGGCACGACTCAATCAAGGCACGACCAATAAGAAACGAGGCTAACTGTGAACATTGTCTAAAGTAATGATAAAAATATACGAACAGGATATGAAAGATACATATCAATAGTATGAAAAAACTGGATAATAAATAAAGACAGTGCATGTAAATAAAGCTGTGTAGAAAGACAAGGTATACTTGCCTGGGGGTTGCACGAAGAACCAACAATGTAAATCCAATCAATAAATCAGAAAGTCCAAGTCATCACAACTGTCTCCGAAGCTAAAATAAACATTACCAACATTTTTAGAATAGTCAAATTAGCTAGAATTGTCTGTCCTTAAGTCCAATTCGGGACACAGGGGCAAAACGGTAATTTCGGGCAAAAACGATGTTCGCCGTTGGATCCGCTTTGCACCGAAAAGCGTGCCAGAGTCAATGGTCTCTAAAGTCATCAAACTACATCTCTACGAATCCGGTTTTCCGATACGAACCCAACCGTATGTCTAGAGTTGGATTCCGGCGGGTCGTGCACAAAATCACCCGTTGAGTCGGACCGTGGGGCCCGCAAAACGACGATTTTATCAACTGTCTCAGAATCGGACCAAACTTGGCATACAGGACCAGAAAAACTATACGGTCCTGTTGGCGTAAGTTTTGTCTTGATCTGACGAGCGTGCACAAAGTAATTGAGAAATTTGCAAAGTGTACGATACGGTAAATTTTGACGGATACGCATCAAATTCGTCGCGCACACGCGACCAATTTGAATTCTGTCAAAGCCCACACGACCACAAAGCCGTTACGCACCTTTCGATACTTTCGGTCCGCGACCACGTCGCCCGGATTGGCGGAACGCACGTCGTACCGGAGGATTTTTCTAGTTTTCTAATATTTTGAAAACGGGTTTTTGCTAAACTTTGGAATCAAATAATTTTGTCCCTACTTAATAAAATTAAAATCTATAAAAATGGATTTACTATCATATATGTTTTAAATAAGGCTGTCCAAGTGGTTTTCCAAATTGATCATTGGTTCGACCGGGATCGGCCTTCCAAAACAGTGTATTGGTTGGTGTTTACGGTCAACTTTGAGACAGATTTTCGTCAAGCTTCGTGTCGATTTTCTCGGCAGGTTGATCGACTTGGTCGTAAACTCTTTGCTGATATATCAAGGTGGCTAGATAGGCTTCTAAACGACTCAGGAGTTTTGGGATTTCGTCGAGTATGTAGGAAGAAATTTGATCGAGAAGTCGCTTACCTCATCCCGAACCGAGCCTGTTCTGTTCTTTTGGTTGCTCGATTTCCGGTGCGGCGCGCCTGCTCCGGCGGTCGTTGTGGCGGCGGGCGGCTCATCCAGGGTCGAGGTCGGCGCTGGGGAAGTGGGAGTTGGCGTTAGGGTTTTGAGTTGGTCGATCTCTCGATTCCCTCTTGTTCGTATATATCGGCTGTCACAGGTTCGGGGCCTTCCTCCCCTATGCTGGGAAACACATGGGAAACACAGGCCTGTGGCCTGGCCGACTGGGCCTGGGCCTACTGCTTGGGCCTGGGTCGGGCTCTGTGGGCTTTAACTGTGAGGCTTGGGCTGCTAGCTTCTATTTCTTATTTCCTTTTCTAATACATATATATATATATATATATATATATATATATTTTTTATATATATATATATATATATATATATATATATATATATATATATATATATATTTTATATATATATATATATATATATATATATATATATATATATATATATACATGTACTCTTGTACACATATACATATATACGTACACACGTAAATACGTATACATACACACGTACACAATATATATTTATATTTACATACTCACGTATATAATATATATTTATATATACATACATATATACATACATATATACACGTATATATAAAAAAAACAAAAATATATATATATATATATATATATATATATATTTTTATATATATATATATATATATACACATACACGTACACTATTATATATATTTATTTATACATACAATACACACATATATAATATATTTATATATACATACAAATTCTCACATATTATATATATATTTATATATACACGAACATACACATCTATATATATATATACATATATGTTTATAAATCTATGTTAGAGAACAAAATAATATTAACTATTAATAATAAATAATTTATCTATTTAATAACCACAATATTAACTTTAATAATAATAATAACCCTAATGATACTATAATTAAACCAATAATATATTTCCGTGAACTCATCAACACACCATTTATTTGGCTCCAGAAATTCGTACAATTATTCTAAAACAACATTTAAATAAACTATTAATATTTAGAAAGTATTTGTCAAGTCCTAAAAATAAATAAGAAAATATTCGTATACACATAAAATGTCTATATGGCCGTCCCGAGTTTCACTGCATGCCTACATGGGCTTGGATTCGGTTTGGGCCCAGTTCGGCTAAGTTGGTACAATCGGTCATCTAAAAACAATATATTTAATTAATAAATAAACAGTTCATCGGTGGGGTTTAAGTCACAACTTAATCTAGTTTTCCTAGTTAGGACACTCATATGGCTTTGCATTCCACAACCATGGCTAAACATTAGTCAAAGCACGCTACTGCACTATCCGTGCCATGATTCCTAGCCGTCTTGTACTTCAAAACTCAACCATGATTTAAAATCATCTACCGTAATAATTAACAAAATAATTATTTATAATATTCAAAAATCTTTATTTAAATCAAATAAATAAATTAAAAAATATTACAAAATTTTTGGGAAGGGAGGCTACAAATCTACCCACCTTAAAAATAATTTCGTCCTTGAAATTCTAATTCATAACTATTTCTTAAAATTCAACGTCTACTGTTACCTTAATCTCCTCAAAATTAATTCCTTAAAATATTTTTATGGCCTTCTTTAGTCATTTGGTGTTTACGAAATCTCGAGGACTCCTACCCACCTTAGGTCACACTACTCCCTTGAAACACAGGTTACTAAAATCCCATAATCTTCTAACTAGTGGCTAATAATTCTACCAAAATATCTAGGACATATGGTACCTATAATCCCTCATATATATAAACAACCAAATATTCAAAATCAAGCAGT
Organism: Iris pallida; assembly: GCA_029216955.1. Classification (NCBI taxonomy): domain Eukaryota; kingdom Viridiplantae; phylum Streptophyta; class Magnoliopsida; order Asparagales; family Iridaceae; genus Iris; species Iris pallida. The sequence goes on from JANAVB010003628.1 coordinate 70,678, forward strand.
ATTCTAATATAACTTAGGAATCTCTGATGAATTTTAGACAGCACGATCATTCGTCACCTCGAAATAGGAAGGGACGAGAGTCAATGGTACGAAAAGCAAGGAAGTATATTCGAGAGCAAATATGGAGTTTTCAAGAACGTAGAGAATTTCTAGGGAAATTTTCAAGGCAGTGTGGATTGAGGTTTCTAAGGGCTTAGTCAATTGCGCTGGCTCGTATCAGTACAGTTACGTAACCGATACGATATGCTCTGGCCTGTATGGGCCACCATAAAAACTTGTCACGACCCGCACCCGCTTTTCGGATGCGAGTTCGTGAGCAAGCCAGCTACGTATCGAGCGGACTCCAGCCCGACTCGAGTACATATAAGCTGTCAAGGTCATGGGTATCATATATAATCTAAATTATATCTCAATCCACATGAATCATATAAACAAGAATGAACAAGTATGGGTCATGGTCTGCAGCCCATTAGCATATTGTTCGATTAGACTCTAAGAATGATATGAGCCTATAAATAAGCAGAGTATATCATGGTATGGAATATAAGTACTAGAAGATAATAAAGAAATAACACAAACAAATACCTGTATCATACATCGCAATCCTCTATCATCCTGCTCTGCTAACTAACTCCATGTAGTCGCTAAACCTGAAGAGATCATCAGGTCCTCAGAGGACTAGCAAGATACATAAAAATGAGCCTTTCTAACAGTTTATTATGCATGGAGAAAAATACAGAATAAACAAGTAAAACTGAGTAATGAATAAGCACGAATCTATACACTGTCTACACGAAAATAAACTGCTGAACAAGGACTAGAGAACTCATGTCAAGATGTCAACGGATAACCGAAACGAATACTCAATCCCTCGTCCCTAGTGTGGACTCGCAGGTTTGAACAACTACTAATCCTCGTCCCTAGTGTGGACTCGTAGATTAGCATCACCCTCGTCCCTAGTGTGGACTTGCAGGCGTAAACCCTATACTGCTAACCCTCGTCCCTAGTGTGGACTCGCAGGCTAGCATCTACTACTAACCCTCGTCCCTAGTGTGGACTCGTAGGCTAGCATCACCCTCGTCCCTAGTATGGACTCGCAGGCGTAAACCCTATACTACTAACCCTCGTCCCTAATGTGGACTCGCAGGCTAGCATCTACTACTAACCCTCGTCCCTAGTGTGGACTCACAGGCTAGCATCACCCTCGTCCCTAGTGTAGACTCGCAGGTGTGGACTAATAACTACTAACCCTCATCCCTATTGTGGACTCGCAGGTTAGCTTCAAGGTTCAAGACACGAAGGCACGACTCAATCAAGGCACGACCAATAAGAAACGAGGCTAACTGTGAACACTGTCTAAAGTAATGATAAAAATATACGAACAAGATATGAAAGATACATATCAATAGTATGAGAAAACTGGATAATAAATAAAGACAGTGCATATAAATAAAGCTGTATAGAAAGGCAAGGTATACTTGCCTGGGGGTTGCACGAAGAACCAACAATGTAACTCCAATCAATAAATAAGAAAGTCCAAGTCTTCACAACTGTCTCCGAAAGCTGAAATAAACATTACCAACGTTCTCAGAATAGTCAAATTAGCTAAGATTGCCTGTCCTTAAGTCCAATTCTGGACACAGGGGCAAAACGGTAATTTTGGGCAAAAATGATGTCCGTCGTTGGATCCGCTTTGTACCGAAAGCGTGCCAGAGTCAATGATCTCTAAAGTTGTCAAACTACAAGTCTACGAATCCGGTTTTCCGATACGAACCCAACCGTATGTCCAGAGTTGGATTCCGGCGGGCTGTGCACAAAATCACCCGTTGAGTCGGACCGTGGGGCCCGCGAAATGGCGATTTTATCAACTGTCTCAGAATCGGACCAAACTTGGCATACAGGACCAAAAAAATGATACGGTCCTGTTGGTGCAAGTTTCGTCTCGATCTGACGAGCGTGCATAAAGTAATTGAGAAATTTGGAAAATGCACGATACGATGAATTTTGACGGATACGCATCAAATTCGTCGCGTATACGCGACCAATTTGAATTCCGTCAAAGCCCACACGACCACAAAGCCGTTACGCACCTTTCGATGCTTTCAGTCCGCGACCACGTCACCCGGATTGGCGGGACGCACGTCTACCGGAGGATTTTTCTAGTTTTCTAATATTTTGAAAACGGGTTTTTGCTAAACTTTTGAATCAAATAATTTTGTCCCTACTTAATGAAATCAAGATCTATAAAAATGGATTTACTGTCGTATATGTTGTAAATAAGGCTGTCCAAGTGGTTTTCCAAATTGATCATTGGTTCGACCGGGATCGGCCTTCCAAAACAGTGTATTGGTTGGTGTTTACTGTCAACTTTGAGACAGATTTTCGTCAAGCTTCGTGTCGATTTTCTCGGCAGGTTGATCGACTTGGTCGTAAACTCTTTACTGATATATCAAGGTGCCTAGATAGGCTTCTAAACGACTCAGGAGTTTCAGGATTTCGTCGAGTATGTAGGAAGAAATTTGATCGAGAAGTCGCTTACCTCATCCCGAATCGAGCATGTTCTGTTCTGTTGGTTGCTCGGTTTCCGGCGCGGTGCGCCTGCTCCGGCGGTCATTGCGGCGGCGGGCGGCACGTCCAGGGTCGGGGTCGGCGCTGGGGAAGTGGGAGTTGGCGTTAGGGTTTTGAGTTGGTCGATCTCTCGATTCCCTCTTGTTCGTATATATCGGCTGTCACAGGTTCGGGGCCTTCCTTCCCTATGCTGGGAAACACATGGGAAACACAGGCCTATGGCCTGGCCGACTGGGCCTGGGCCTACTGCTTGGGCCTGGGTCGGGCTCTGTGGGCTTTAACTGTGAGGCCTGGGCTGCTAGCTTCTATTTCTTATTTCCTTTTCTAATATATATATATTTTTTTTCTTTTCTAATATATATATATATATATATATATATATATATATATAAATATATATATATATATATATATATATATATATATACTCTTGTACACATATACATATATACGTACACACGTAAATACGTATACATACACACGTACACAATATATATTTATATTTACATACTCACTTATATAATATATATTTATGTATACATACATATATACACGTATATATATTTATATATGTACACATACACGTACACTATTATATATATTTATTTATACATACAATACACACATATATAATATATTTATATATACATACAAATACTCACATATTATATATATTTATATATACACGAACATACACATCTATATATATATATATATATATATATATATATATATATATATATATATATATATATATAAATATATATATATATATATATATATATATATAAATCTCTGTTAGAGAACAAAATAATATTAACTATTAATAATAAATAATTTATTTATTTAATAACCACAATATTAACTTTAATAATAATAATAACCCTAATGATACTGTAATTAAACCAATAATATATTTTCGTGAACTCATCAACACACCATTCATTTGGCTCCAGAAATTCGTACAATTATTCTAAAACAACATTTAAATAAACTATTAATATTTAGAAAGTATTTGTCAAGTCCTAAAAATAAATAAGAAAATATTCGTATACACATAAAATGTCTACATGGTCGTCCCGAGTTTCACTGCATGCCTACATGGGCTTGGATTCGGTTTGGGCCCAGTTCGGCTAAGTTGGTACAATCGGTCATCTAAAAACAACATATTTAATTAATAAATAAACAGTTCATCGGTGGGGGTTAAGTCACAACTTAATCTGGTTTTCCTAGTTAGGACACTCATATGGCTTTGCATTCCCCTATCATGGCTAAACATTAGTCAAAGCATGCTACTGCACTATCCGTGCCATGATTCCTAGCCGTCTTGTACTTCAAAACTCAACCATGATTTAAAATCATCTACCGTAATAATTAACTAAATAATTATTTATAATATTCAAAAATCATTATTTAAATCAAATAAAAAAAATAAAAAAATATTATAAAATTTTCGGGAAGGGAGGCTACAGATTAGATGAATATTAGTGACATCATTATGTTAAATTTAATTGATTAGCCGTAGTCAAAAATATGATATAATCATTGGGCTAACAATCTGCCCCTTTTTTGTTATAGCAAATCAGTTAAGTTTAAGATATATACAATAGATGCATGTATCACTAACAAACACATAATACTAGAATATTGTGTGCTAACTTAAACTTATTTCTACCCCTTTGACATGATCAAAAATAAGCTCTCCCATAATAAAAGATAAAACGAACTCAAGCATAAGTAAAGGAGGAAGGCAAAAATAATCATGATCAAGTTTAGAAAATTGCATAACCAAAGTAGAAAAACTTGTCAAAAGTAGTTGGTTGAACATAAAAATAATGAAATCAATCAATGCATAGTTTACCAAATAGAAAGCCAAAAATGACATTCAAAACACAATATGATGAATAAATAAAACTGTAGTTTTAAAATTGACAAATAAAGAATTTTAATAAAAAAAGATATTAATATAGTAGAAATAAATCATTGGTCATAAATAATTCATGAGAAATACACAGATCTAGTATATACCAAAAAAATCAAGAATATAATGAGACTTTTAACAATGATCAAAAAAATTATGATTCATAATTTGCCCATACAAATTACTGAATCACATCAATAAAGAGTATAATCATCAAATAAATATACTAGAATCTATACACAATCTATACCAAAGTTCATACATTTGAATTCAATTACCTTAGCATGATATATGTATATCCATTAGATAAACATGAAGGTAATGAAGAAAAAATACTTGAGAAGAAGAAATTCAGTCTACTTGAATGCTCCCCCGCAAAGTATGATCAGTCTAAATATAGATAATCATGAACTTTGAGATAAAATCTTAATAAGAAATGCCAAAAAAATATAAACTCAAGGAATAAATAAACAAAGATTGATTAAACATATTTGGCAAGATAACTTTTAGAAACTCAAATAAAATGAGATAATTAAAAATAATAGTAATCATATATTCTCTCATAAACTTACTAAAATAAAAAATCATGAACAAATCAACAAGATATATTAAGTAAAAGAATATATGTCCATGATGAACTAGGTATACCACATATTAAGGGCATAAAAGAATTGAAACAATTAATTTGGTCTCCCTTAAAATATGTGTGTCTAGTTCCAAAGTAATTTATATGCAAAAATAGATAAAATAAATAATAACGAAATCTAAGGAATATCCAGGATATGGATCTTTCTTTCCTTTGATCAAATGCATATAAACTTCCAAAGACAAATATCATCTTTAGGCAAAAAGAAATATCCAATAAATAAATGCTTAAAGATGAACAAATAAAATATGTCTCCAATAAAAATAAACATAACTAGATAAATGTTCAAAGAAAAATGTATTCTAGATATATGTAATGTCAAAAGAATAATTGATTTGGAACAATTAACTGCTCCACCTTTACATGGCCATATCCAAAAATAATAGTATTGACAAATTAAAACAAATTCAGAGAGATATTTCCAGAAGTAGAAAATTAATCCAAAAATATTAGGTCTTCTTATCAAAGTTTATTTCTTCCCTTTTAAAGCCATTGTACGGTGTTCACTTGACAACCATAAGGTTAAAGAAAAGAAATGCTTTGAGAGAGAGATTCAATTGGTCTGTTTTCTCTTCCGTAAAGAACTGCTGTTGTAGAAAGTAAGTAACTTGAATAGGAAGATAATAATATAAAGCTCAAAATCATTAAATATTACACAAGTTAAAGGCGAAATTGTTGACCCAAACAGGATCACAGTCAACCTAATCTTGAAAATTAACAAAACAATATTTGTCATAGTCCAATGTGGCACATCGAGCTCAAATTCAATCTACTCAGCTCAGTGGTTCAAGATCAAAGCTGCTTGAAGATTTATTATTCTGTGTATACTGGAGTCTGTATTTTTATTTATTTTTGAGCATAGGATGATGTACGTTGGGTCATACTGACCAACTTTGGGCTAGACATAGCTTTATAGGTTTACTTAGCCCAAAACCCAACCAAGCCATTCATCAAATAGCCCACAAAGAATATTCTGTCCATAAGAGACAGAGTTCGGGCCGAACTCTGCCTCCACACAGAGTTCGGGTCGAACTCTGCCCCCTAAATTACAGGTTGCTGATTTTTAGGTCTTGATCACTGCTAGTTGTCCAACGGCCAGAAATTTGAATTCTACATACAGAATTCTAGCCAAATTCTGCCTACCCCGAACCCTATAAATAGGCCATGGTTTCTCTCATTTCAAACCATCCAATCTTCTCTTCTTCTTCTCTTACATAGACTATATATTAAAGAGCCTTACCTTCCCATCCACTTAGCATTCAAACTTACCAACCGTCCAAGTTGCTCGGTAGATTCAGCTAGAAGTTTGAAGTACAAGAAGTTGTAAGTCACTTGAAAAATTCCAAGTTTTGTCAAAGCGATCATTGAAAGAAGTTTGGCGTGCTCTTCTGTGAAATGGTACGTGGTTGTAACCCTATTTCACAAATAGTAGATTTCAATCCTGAGCAAGAATTCTCAGGCCTGGACTAGTCCTCCACGAGAGAAATTAGGTTAAAAAATCTTGCTGTGTTTGTGCTTGCTCTCTACTCTTTATTTTCGCATTTCTTTTACTCTGATTATTTAGTTGGTGAAGAGAGTTTAAATTTTTAATTGATCATTTTTGTTATAAATTCTATTCACCCCCTCTAGAGTTTCCTACCTGTACTTCAATTGGTATCAGAGCTCTGTTCTTTTATCAAGGACAAACATCCTAAGACCTGATCCATTGCAACCACTCAATCCATGTTTTCCAATCACAGTGAAGGGCAGCCCACTCATAGGCCTCCCCTATTTGATGGAACAAACTACACCTATTGGAAAACAAGGATGAGTTTTTATCTCACGTCGCTAGACTTCGACCTGTGGACCATTGTTACCGATGGTTACAAAAAGCCTGTCAGGATAGTTGTCAATGGTGATCTCGTTGAGAAACCCTATGACAAATATTCTGACGAGGAGAAAAAAAAGGCGAGTCTAGACGCGAGAGCTACTAATGCTTTATTTTGTACAATATACAGGAATGAGTTTAACAGTGTCTCAACATGCACCACCCCTCACGAAGTATGGAGACTTCTAGAAGTGACGCATGAAGGAACCACCTAAGTCAAGGAGTCAAAAATTAGTCGTCTCACTCAAGGATATGAGTCATTCAAGATGAAGCCAAATGAGATGATCACACGAATGTTCACAAGATTCCTCGACATCATCAACCCCTTGTCTTCTCTCGACAAACAATATACAAATCACGAGAAGATTCGTAAGTTGCTTAGGGGGCTGCTAAAGATTTGGAACCCTAAGGTAACAGCTATCATAGAAGGCAATGATCTCACTACAATGTCTATGGAGACTTTGATAGAAAAGTTGATGACTCACGAGCTTGACCTCAAAGACTTTGAAGAGCCTGCTCCAAAGCCAAAGGAGATTGCCCTTAAAGCTCATCGCCGGAGAGCGGATCTCGAAGAGACTGATGACGATAATTCAGAAGGTGATGATCAAGCTCTCCTCGTCCACAACTTCAAGAAGTTCCTCCGCTTCAATCGAAGAAAGAAGGAACAACAAAAAGATGACGAAGAAGAGCCAACATGCTACGGCTGTAAGAAGACTGCACACGTCCAAAAAGACTGTCTATTCGCAAAGAAGAGCAACCGATATGAGAAACCATACAAGAAGGCTTCCTCAAAAAATATGCCAACACAAGCATTTGGCATAAAAGCGAAGCTAGTGACTCCGAGGAAGAAAATGACTCTCCTCAAGACACCGTCAATGTATGCCTAATGGCAACAACCGATAAGATAACTAGCGAAACTCTCGATGATTTTACTTTTGATGAACTTGGCGATGCATTCAATGATTTACTAAATAACCACAAGAAATTCATTAGTAAATATAAACATCCCAAGTAGAAGATCAAAAGTTATGAAGTCGAGATTCAAAAACTCTCTTCTTTGCTTGATAATATTAGAGACATTCACCCACGGAAGTCACAAATGAGGTATCTAAGCTTAAATTAAGCCTACATGATACCGAAGCGTATATTAAAAAGCAAACACAAGAGATCACAGCGCTCAACACTGAGCTTGCTGAAGAAAAGAATAGACACAAGATCTCTATTACTAAGATTTATGGCTTGAATGGTAAGATTAGTGAACTACAAGCTGCCTCTAAGAAATTAGAGACTAGATTGGGAAAACAGGTTGCTTAACCTCAAACCCAATCATATAAGACACACACAAAGCATAATACTGCTCAAAATAGTCAAACACATCATCCACCTGCAGCACGCAAATATGCATACATGTACACCCACTTCCATACAGCACACAAACCACATACACGTAGAAATTATTCTCATAACTATCATTCTAATGTGACACATAATCACCATGCTACACATAGATATAATCATCACTATGCTGCACATAAACAAAATCACCACCATACTGCATATAGATATAATAATTATCCTGCTGCTACCTATAGTCATTATCATGCTGCTCTATACCACTCTTATCATGCTACACATAGACATCATCAACATGCTCCTAACATAAATAGGAATGCTATTTGTATCTATTATGGATTGTATGGACACATCTCACCACAATGTAGAGTTAGGAGATTAGTAGACATGAATATATATGCATGGATGCCAAAAACTAACTTTTTAGGACCCTCAAGAACATGGGTACCAAAGGTCACATCTACTCTTGATGTAGGTGGATCTTCCTTCCTCACTAAAATTAAGTAGATTCTCGATAGTGGATGCTCGCGACATATGATGGGAGACACAAATTTTTTCGTATCACTATCGATAAAGAGAGAAGGGTATGTATCCTTCGACAACAACCTAAAAGGGTATATCATAGGTAATGGTACTATTGGTCATCCTCCTTCTTCTGTAATAAAGGATGTCTGCCTAGTGACCGAGTTAAAGCATAACCTGCTCAACATAAGTCACCTTGCTGATCATGGATATGATATTAACTTTGGACAAAATAAATGCTATATTTATGATAGGTTAACTGGAGACATTGATTTTGAAGGGATAAGAGAGGATAACATTTATATTTTTTATCTATCTAGAGATACTAACAGTGCAAGAAGATGTCTCTATGCTCACAAGGATAGGAGATTATTGTGGCACCAACGTCTTGTCATGCCAATATGGATACTATATCCAGGCTATCGACTAAGAAGCTAGTTAGAGGCTTGCCCGATATCACATTCAAAAAGGACACGGTATGTGCCGAATGTGAGTTAAATAAGGCAACCAAATCCTTATTTTATTCCATAAACTCTGTAAGTACTACTAGACCCTTGTAATTACTTCATATGGATTTATTTGGTCCTAGTAGAGGAGCCAGTCTTGGTGAAAAACTCTACGCTTTTGTTATAATAGATAAATTTTCTAGATTTACTTGGTTTTTCTTTCTTACAAATAAAAGTGATGCCATTTCTGTTTTCAAAATTTTTGCTAAAAAGGTTCAAAATAAAAAAGGCTACATGATCACTCGAATCCGAAGTGATCATGGAGGCGAATTCGAAAATACTGATTTTGAAAAGTTTTATGATTAAAATTATTTTAATCATGAGTTTTCTTGTCCAAGAACTCAACAAAATGATGTTGCGGAGCGAAAGAATAGGACTCTTGGCGATATGGCTAGAGTCATGTTAAATAAATTTTCACTTCCGAAATATTTTTGGGCTGAAGCTGTCAGTACAGCGTGCCATATTTTAAATAGGATGCTCATTCGTCCTATTACGAAAAAAAACACCCCATGAGCTTTGGTTTGGAAGAACTCCAAATGTTTCATATTTTAGAGTTTTCGGTTGTCGATGTTTTATCCTTAACACCATAGACAACTTAGGCAAATTTGATTCCAAAGCTGACGAGGTATTTTCCTTGGCTATGCTGCCAAGAGTAAGGGATATAGAGTATTCAACAAATGCTCATTAATTGTGGAGGAGTCTACCAATATGACTTTTGATGAGGATAATAGTACAGCAGCTACTCTTGACGATGATATTGAGCCATCAACTTCTGCTCTGATGAATACCACCACTGAAACCAATTCTCTGGAGGGCTTGCTAAAGATATTCTCTTTCAAGCCGTCACATCCAGAAAACTTAGTAATAGGTGAGGTTTCACGCTGAGTAAGTACTCGATCATCATTAAGAGACTCCATTGCTAGCACAACCTTCATTTCACAAATTGAGCCTAAAAATATTTTAGAAGCTTTTAATGATGAGTTTTGGATTTCTGCCATGCAAGAAGAACTCAACCAATTCGAGAGGAACCAAGTTTGGGAACTCGATCCTAGGCCAGTTAATCATTCGATTATTGGTATGAAATGGGTTTTTTGCAACAAAGTAAATGAAGATGGTTCAGTTACACGCAACAAAGCTCGTCTAGTAGCTCAAGGATACAACCAAGAGGAAGGTATCGACTACGATGAGACGTATGCTCCTGTTGTAAGACTCGAATCCATTTGGATGTTTTGTGCATTTGCTAACTTTTAAAACTTTAAACTGTTTCAAATGGATGTGAAATGTGCTTTCTTGAATGGATTATTAAGGAGGAAGTTTTTGTAAAACAACCCCCTGGTTTTGAAAATCACAAAATTCCCGACATGTTTTCAAACTCATGAAAGCGCTATATGGCCTCAAACAAGCCCCTAGAGCTTGGTATGAATGGCTAAGCAATTTCTTGCTTGAAAAAGATTTTTCAAAAGGGAAAGTTGACACTACACTCTTTATAAAATCTTTCAAAGACACTATTCTCTTAGTGCAAATTTATGTTGATGATATTATATTTGGATCTACTAATGAAAATCTCTCAAGATTTTGCTAAGTGTATGCTGACTGAGTTTGAGATAAGCATGATGGGGGAGCTCAATTACATTCTTGTACTGCAAGTCAAACAAACATCAAATGGAACTTTCATCTGTCAGTCAAAGTATACAAAGGACATGCTGAAGAAATTTGACCTTGACAACGTCAAACCAATCGGCACTTCAATGGCTACTACAACCAAACTTGAAGCAAATGAAAGCGGCAAACCTGTTGATCAATGTAAGTATCGAGGTATGATAGGCAGTCTACTTTATTTAACTACTAGTCGCCCTGATATTATGTTTAGCGTTTGCCTGTGTGCTAGATATCAAGTAAATCCTAAGGAATCACACATGTCCGCCGTTAAGCGTATCTTTCGATACCTTAAGGGTACGGTTACAGTGGGCCTTTGGTATCCCAAATCAACATCATTTGACCTCATTGGTTACTCTGATGCTGATTTCGTAGGATGCAAGGTCGACCGTAAAAGTATAAGCGGCACGTGTCATTTATTAGGAAAGGCTCTAGTCTCTTGGTTTAGCAAGAAGCAAAATTCTGTTGCACAATCCACAACAGAAGCTGAATATATCGCAGCTGGTCGTTGTTGTGTAAAAATTCTATTGATGAAGCAAACCCTTTACGACTATAACTTATTTTTCATGCACATTCCTATATTTTGTGACAACACTAGTGCTATAAATCTCACTAAGAACCCCACATGTCACTCACGCACAAAACACATTAAAATTCGTCACCACTTTTTGCGTGATCACCAACAGAATGCCACTATTAATTTAGAATTTATTGACACTGATCATCAGTTGGACGATTTCTTTACAAAACCATTATCCGATGAGCGATTCAATTTTTTTCGTAAATTAGGAATTTTAGATGAAACAGTTATACATTAAATTAGCCTGCGTAATTATCGACTATGTCACAATTCTCTATGCTGACTTTGCTATGGGTATAAGCCGAAAGGGTCCTTCTGACAACAAGGCGTAAAAGCCTAAGCGACACGGTGCACTAGTCTTCGGACTACCGCTAGATGGAATTCGGTCCCTACAGCTACCCCATAGCAGCCTCCCCATATTAATTTATGTCATGACTCGTTAGTTATTATATGGTTAATTTTTTATTTATAGCCTGCCTCATTTTAAAATTCTAATCATACTTTTATATCTTTGACCACTTATTCATTATATTCTCCCTATCTTGCTTTTACTTTCATGCTTGAAGTTCTAGCCCAAGGGACCAGACCTCAGGCCGAACTCTGCCCCCATACAGGGTTTGGGTCGAGTTCGGCCTCCTTGTTCCAGAACCTCGGGACACTTTCAGCCGTTGATCTAATCTACATCCTATGGCTCATGTTTCACCCGACCAGCCGACCAAAGAGACAAATATTCGGGATTGCCTCTCTTTCTTCCCTCCATTGTCTTCTTTCTACATCTCGTCACATATTTCTTTCAAAACCCTAACACTAAAAGTCTTTATTCCTTGGGAAATCTCTCTTCAAACTCAAGGAAATCATTCTTGGAGATATTCTCCTCCATCTTAGGTCTCTTTTTAAGGTATATCTCTCTCTTTCTCTTCAAATCTCATTTTTTCCATGGTACCTAGGTTGCTTGGTAGGGGTAAAAGACCAAGGAGAAGTATTGGTGAATCCTCTACTAATACTAACCCAAACCTACAACCTATTCCTCATCCTCCTCCTAACATGATCCACCCTCTTTTTAATCCACCTCTACCCATCAATGCCGACACATACGATGACCGTATTTTTGTGTCCTTAGATGCGTCTAACGTATGGTTCGTCGACTTTCGTCATCGTAGTGTCTTTGCAGGACACCCTATTACGTTTACGGTGTTTTCCGATTTTCTTCCTAACTTTCGTGAATTACGTCTTGATGAACTTGTTGCAACTCGTGAACCAATCTATGTGAATGCCATACAAATGTTTTATTGCAACATGACTTATGACCGCACACGCATCTATTCACGTGTCTCCGGTATAGACATATCTTTTGATGATTTTGAGTTAGCCGATCATCTTGGTTTGCCCGACCCCAATAATTGGGAACGACTTGATGATGCCCGGGACTTTGTTTTTCCCGGTGAGACCACGTTGGAAAGTTGCAAGGGTGATCTTTGTTCTCCAAATCCTTCCCCTCTAAAACTTAGGGCTAAACATCTCAATAATCATTTTTATGAAGTTTATCGAATTATCTTTTCTTCGGTGTTGCCAAAAGCTGGATCAACAGATGAAGTTACTTACTTTGAGATTACTGCTCTTTTCTTTCTCTACTTTTGTGTCCCCTTTAACTTTCCTCGCACGATGATGGATTGGATGATTCGTGCTAGGCCTAAACCAAAATCTTTGGTTTATACTATGTATCTTCCTTTGATTTTTCGTGTCTTTCATGTCCCATTGGATCAGTGTCAGTCATTGCCCCCTCCTGTCTTTCTGACTAAGACAAGGAGAACTATTGCTGCTGTAGCCTCTTTCGAGTCTGATGCTGCTGAGAAGCATGACTCTCCTGCACCCTTTGCTTCTCCCGATTCACCTGCTCTCGAGTCCACTGCTTCACTAGACTCTCTTCAGACCATGCTTCGCGATCGCTTCCGTTTGGAGGACGCGCGCTGGGCTGAGATGGATGATCGCTGGATGCAGATGGACTACCGCACCACTCTGCAGATGAGTGCGCTCAGCAACTCCATCCACGACATACAGTACTCTATGGCCTCCCATCCGACGATGCTGATTCCGATGATGCGTGATCCGTCTCGCGACGGTTATCGCATTGACGATTCTTGGGTTCGTCGCTATCTTGATCCGACTTCTGCATTTGTGGATCCCCGTCGTACCGGCTCTGATGGTGCGGGGCCTTTACATGCTCCTTGATGGATATGGCTATTGTACTGCCACTGATGATTAGGACTATTTTTATTTTGGCACTATGTTTCTTTTGCTTATGTTTTTAGACTCTATGGCTCAGTTTGCTCTTAGTTAGTACTACTACTTGCATGTTCTTTTTCATTATGTGGATGGTAGTTTTTATTACTTCTATATTTTTGTCTCTATTTTTGCTGATTGTCAAAAGGGGGAGAACCATTGATATTTGTCTTAGTAGTATAAATTGTGAACCACTACTAGTACTATGAGTTGTGTATACTTGGATATGTATATTTGGATGAGTACCTGTTACAGGAAATATCAGTTTACGGGGGAGTACGGTTGTTCAAGTACGGGGGAGCCATAATGTGTCCAGGTATGAATATTGGACACACAAATATCATGTTTTGTCAACTATCAAAATGGGAAAGATTGTTGACCCAAACAGGATCACAGTCAACCTAATCTTGAAAATTGACAAAACAATATTTGTCATAGTCCAATGTGACACATCGAGCTCAAATTCAATATACTCTGCTCAGTGGTTCAAGATCAAAGCTGCTTGAAGATTTATTATTTTGTGTATACTGGAGTCTATATTTTTATTTGTTTTTTAGTACAGGATGATGTACATTGGGTCATACTGAGCAACTTTGGGCTAGACGTAGCTTTATAGGTTTACTTAGCCCAAAACCCAATCAACCCATTCCTCAAATAGCCCACAAAGAACATTCTGTCCATAGGAGACGGAGTTCGGGCTGAACTCTGTCTCCACACAGAGTTCGCGCCGAACTCTGCCCCCTAAATTACAGGTTGCTGAATTTTAGGTCTTGATCACTGCTAGTTGTCCAACGGCCGAAAATTTGAATTCTACATACAGAATTCTAGCCGAATTTTGCCTACCCCGAACCCTATAAATAGGCCTTGGTTTCTTTCATTTCAAACCATCCAATCTTCTCTTCTTCTTCTCTCACATAGCCTATATATTAAAGACCCTTACCTTCCCATCCACTTAGCATTCAAACTTTCCAACCGTCCAAGTTGCTCGGTATGATTCAGCTAGAAGTTTGAAGTGCAAGAAGTTGTAAGTCACTTAGAAAAGTTCAAATTTTGCCAAAGCGATCATTGAAGGAAGTTTGGCGTGCTCTTCTGTGAAAAGTCACGTGGTTGTAACCCTATTTCACAAATAGTGGATTTCAATCCTGAGCTAGAGTTCTCAGGCCTGGACTAGTCCTTCACGAGGGAAACCAGGTTAAAAAATCTTGCTGTGTTTGTGCTTGCTCTCTACTCTTTATTTCTACATTTCTTTTACTCTGACTATTTAGTTGGTGAAGAGAGATTAAATTTTTAATTGATCATTTTTGTTATAAACTCTATTCACCACCTCTAGAGTTGCCTACCTGTACTTCAGAAATCAAAATACCATAATATTCAATGAGTAGTCACAAGATCATCAAGTCTGAATATCGAATAGTGTGACAGAAAAATAAACATATCAAAAGATGACAGACATTAACCTATGAAGATCAATATATGTTACCTTTTTAAAAAAAATTATTAAATAGTATTATCCATCAAAGCTAAAATCCAAAATCCATCAGATAACAATTGCAACTAGATCTCAATAAATCTTTAGTTTATAAAGCGTTGATCAATCTTGGGTTAGTTGTAGGGGTACTGTTCCAGCTAACGGAGGTTCACCGGGGAACACTTAAGTACCATTTCGCTTTAGCCGTAGCTGTGGTGATAGACAAACCCTTTGTAGGCTTGTACCCAAAACAAATCTTTTTTTTAATAACTGAGGATTTAAGAAAAATTTGTGCAATATAAATTCAATTACATTCTATGGTCAAAAAAGAATCTTAGAACAATGTAGCATTCGATATAAAATGTACCAATTACATTTATTCATATGTGCTACAAAATTATTGGGTAACGATAAAATATATAACATTTGTAAATCAAAATGTAGGACCTAGATACGTTGATGTATTCTAGAACATAAGGGACTGAGTTCAGTACCTTGGATCCAGAACTAGCCGATAGTTGCAAGTGGACCTTAATAAATCTTAAGCCTATGAAGTACTGATCGCTTTGGGTTAGTTGTAGGGGCCGGTTTCCAGCTAGCGGTAGTCCGAAGACTAGTACACCGTGTCGCTTCAGGCAATTTACACCTGTATGTAGAAGCATCCTTTCGGCTTGTGTCCAAAATAGTCTCTACTTTTAAAAACTTAGATTTAAAAGAATATATGCAGTATCATTGAACAACATCAAAATCCAGAATCCCTAAATATAAAATAAGTAAATACCTAAAGAATGGTTTTATCAAGATCAAGATATTAAAAAATTATTTAAATAAAAGACATGTATCCCAAATGTCAACCAAAAAGCCAAGAAAAATATCATTAAAAGAAGCTTTGAGGAAGAAGCTAATAAAGAGAAGAACATAAATTTGTTCAAAGTAATCAATAGCTAAAGTATGAGATAAGCACAAGTTTGAAAATACTTTTTAAAATAATATAGAACTTGAACTTAACTCATATATCAAACAAAGATGTAACTGATTCATAAGAAGTTAATCAAATAAAATATGAGAATCAATAGTGAATATATTATGCAAGGACAAGGTTAACATAAAAGTATATGTATATACTTTTCAAGTAAATAGGTGACTTGTGCTAAACATACATACTTACAAAATACCGATCAAAATAAATATGACATGTTAAAGACCTCGGTAAGAAGTGACCATTAAAAATATTAAAGACAAAGAGTCAAAAGCATATTAATCAAAAACAAAAGCTCCTATAGACTAGAGTGGTATGCATGCTTTAAGGATAAAACTAAAATAAAGAGCATACATAGATAAATGTGTCACACTAATAGAAAATAAAATACTATATAGTGTGAACTGATCATTTAAGCTAAAAAGCTAGTCATGCTAGGATTATATCTCACATTTATTTAAAAAATAAATGCTTAAAAAAGATATAAATGAGAGCTAGTGGTAAGACATCAAAAAGAACATGCTAGATATTAAGAACTATTTAAAAAGCATGTTACCGAAGTGATTCTAGTGACCACACTTATGTTGGTACAGTTGCATGGAAGATGACCTTTGTAGTTATGCAACCACCAACACGTTCCATCGTTCTATGGTTCAACATAAGTAGTCCCACCTAACATATTAGGGGAAGACTTTGGTATCCAATACTTGGATCCACATTTGTTAGCTTTAGGAACCCATTTGCATAAGTTCATATCAACTAGTTTTCTAATCTGGTAATGATTAGAAACATGTCCATTCATACCGCAATAATGACAGAAAGTATTAATATTAGTGCTATGTGCAGCAGTATGAGAACGTGCAGTAGTGTGATATGATGTGCATTTATACTTGTAATAGAAAGCATGGTTATGTGAAGCTTTAGCTTTGCTTGCTTCCTTTCTATATGATCTGTCGTGTGACTTTCTGATGTGCTATGTGTCTTGTGTTAGACCGAGTAATAGGTTGTATTACCTGCTTTTCCAGTCTAATCTCTACCTTTTTAGAGTTAGCATAGATCTCATCATATTTAGAAGAAAGAGCATCAATTCTACTTGAAGCAATAGAATACTTCTTCTTTTCTGATTCTAATTTTTCCTTATGTTTAGCATTTTCTTGAGTATTTTTCTCAATGCAATCAAGTGTCTCATGCAATCTAAACTTCAGTGTAGAAATTTTAGTAGAATTATCAAAAGGAGAACTATTTCTAGCATCATTCAATAAGCAAGTAAGCTTTTTATTCTCACGCTTATAGGATAGAATATCCTTTCTAGATTGCTTAAACTTATATAATACTTTCTTGTGTTCTTCTAATGGATTACTGAAAGCATCAGATAACTCATCATAAGAGAATTCATTCTCTTCCAGAACAGAGTTGTCTTGTACCTCGTTGGATAATGCCATTGTGCATATATTTGTAGATTGACGAGGTCTCTCTTCTTCATCGGAATCGCTTGCTTCGCCTTCACACCATATGCTCGTGCTAGCATACTTGTAATATGATGATCTTTCTTTATTTGATCGTTCGTAGTGACTCTCCTTTCTAGCAGTAGTACAATCTTCTTGGATGTGGCCTATCTTTTTGCAGTTGTCACATACAAGCTCTTCTTCGTATAAGGGATTGTGTTGTACCATAAATCCTAATTCTGTTATGCACATATTTGCATTATTATGAAGACTATCCTCTTCTCTGGAGTTGCTAGCTTTGCTTTCATACCTGCACTCATAAGTAGCTTCAAGAACTTTCCAAATTTTATGAGATGCTGTGCAAGTAGTAATAAGGTTGAATATATTTGTGTCTACAACATAATAAAAGATATGCGTAGCTTTTGCATTAAGGCTCGCTAACTTCTTCTCTTCCTCCGTGTAACTATAATAAGGCTTGTTGATTATAGAGGATATAAGAATAAAAGTGATTGTAGGCTTTTTGTTGCCATTAACAACAATTGACCATAAGTCAAAATCTAGAGACTTCAGGTAGAAGCTCATTCATGTCTTCCAAAAACTATAGTTTGTTCCATCAAATAGTGGGAGTCTATTTGTGGATTGCTCTTCAGTTGTGAAGTACATACTTGCCATATATGATTTAGTGATCTATGTAACAGTAGTCATATAATAACAATATTACCTCGCTTTACTTGTATAATCCGCTCTGGTAATGAGGATCTGCTCCAAGGATGTTAAGCCAAAATACCTCTATAAAGAGAACATGCAATAATATCTTTATAAGAAGCACATACTCAGATACCAATTGTATGAACTTATTGTAAAGCGCAATACTCTAAAGGTGGGGGTGAATAGAGTCACTACTAAAATATGGTATATTAGCGACGTTGTTTAGCGACGGAACAAAATACCGTCGCTAAATATATAATATAGAGACTCCCTTCTATTGACATCGCAAATCGTCGCTGAATAGTGACGTTCAGCGACAGTAGTATAATTACGTTGCGGAATAGCGACGTTCAGTGACATATTATTAAAATATGTCGCCATATACTAAAAGGTTGCGATGTTTAGCGACGTCAACTGTTGACGTCGCTAATTTTTTTTACTTAGGGCACTGTTCTGTTTCCTTTTTCCCCCTCACTCGAAAATTTTATATTTTCATTTTCCCTCGAGCTCTCGACGACTCCCTCCCCCCTCCGGTGACTCCCTCCCCCCTGTAGACTCCCTCCTCTCCGGTGAACCCCCCTCCCGTCGAGCTCCTCCTTCTCGAGCTCCTCCTCTCCCAATCCGAGCTGCTCCTTCTTCTCTCCGGTAAACCCTAACACTCCTCCACCTCCTCCTTCTCTTCCATACATACACACACACACACACGGACACACACACACACAGACACACACGGACACACACACAGCTATTATGTGTGTTTTGAATCCATAGGTTCGATTTTAAGGCTCTTTTGAGTCCTCATTAGGAAGTTAGGATGGGTTTGATATCACCCATGGAGAAATTTTGAGAGTGGCTAGGATGGGTTTTTGCCCAATAGGCTATTTTGTCTTCTAATTTTATATTTGTATATGTTAGAGAATAGATTAGCCATGGTTAGGATGTCCTAAGTGGTTTTTATTTGAATACATGTGTTAGTATCTATGTATTTTTGGCCTACAAGTCACTTTTATAGGTGGATATATAAATTTTGGTATATATTATATATGTAGACTGATTTGGGGATTATTTTACATATATATTGATATGATGGATATATATTGGTGTGTGTGTGCTGGTAGTGCCTTGAGGTGGTAGTGCACTTGTGAGTGTGCTTGAGAGTGGTGTTAGTTTGTATGTGTGTTTTATTAGTGAGAGAGTTAAGTTTGTTATGTGTTGGAGAGAGGAATATGTGTGTTTGAGTGCTTGTGAGTGTATGTGATGTAGGAGGAATTTAGATATGGGATGTGAGGGTGTTAGTATGTGTGATTGAAGGGGGATCATAGCATAATGGATGCAGGATGGAGCAGCAACAGCTACAAGTAGCTGCAGTGGAAGTTGGAGTATATAGCAGCAGGGTAGCAGCATGCAGGGTGCACCTGCGACAGCGATTGGGCAGCAATTGCAGCAGTAGCAGCTGCAATAGGCAGCGGCAGCGGCTAGTTCCTATATATATGTGTTAGAGATAGATGTTAGGATATCTAGGATACATAAGATGTTAGAGGATACGTTTAGTATCCTAAGTTAGCCAGTTAATATGTTAGAGTTAAGATAGTATCCTAGGATTCTAAGTAGTATCTTAGGATATTGGTTGATATTATATTCAAGTCTTGTCAATAATGTCTTTGACTTTGTTATGGGGTCTTAGATATCGGTTGTAGGTGACATTATATATATATGGTCTGGCGATATCGAAATGAATCTAGTGTGTCTGAATGAGATATCGGTTGTAGGTGACATTATATTCAAGGGGTCTACTTGACTTTGTTATAGGGTCTTAGATATCGGTTGTAGGTGACATTATATTCAAGTCTTGAAAATTGATGTTAATTAAGACAATTTTCAACTTGACCCTGGCGATATCGAAACGAATCTAGTGTGTCTGAATGAGATTGGCATCAGTAAGAATCGATAGCGTATGTGTACATGTTGGATGCACAAGAACTTATGTGCGATATAGCATGGTTATTAGTAACTGTCCGCTACTAATATGTGTCCCATAATAAGACATAATATACAAATTTGTGCCTATTGGATAATGTGTGTCCATCTTTGCAGAATTATTTCCAAATGGATATGAATTACTACTTGCAGAATCGTTCATGGATGTACAATCGTCGTCCTGATGATATGTGTGGTGTGCGGGATGAATACATAGTGGAAGTAGAGCAGTTCCTGCAGTTTGCTAAGGCGTTCCCTCAGTACATAGACAGCACCAAAATTAAGTGTCCGTGTGTGAAATGTCAGAACGTGAAATATTATCCAGAAGTGGAAGTGACATATCATTTATACTCGAGGGGTTTCACGCCTAATTACTATCAGTAGACCGCACACGAAGAACTTGTGTCTTTAGCATCAGAGCCGGAGCCTTATGTTGAGCCGTATATGCATGCGAGAACAGATTTTGTTTCAGATAATCATGCATACAACGACAGGTGCGTGAACATGATTTTCGACGCTGCGGGGCCTAGTTTCGTTCATGATGCAGCTGAGGAGGCACCGAATGTCGATGCTACAAAGTTTATGGAGTTGCTGGAGAATGCAAGGCCTCCATTGTATCCTGGTTGTGAGGATCATTCACCGTTGGAGGTGGTTGCAAGACTGTTGAGTATTAAGTCAGATTTTAACATGTCGTAAGAATGCTACAATCGAGTGTTGGAGTTGATTATAGAGATCTTGCCGGAGGGTGCTAAGTTACCTAAAGACTTCTATCGGTCCAAGAGGATGGTAAGATCTCTCTGGATGGCATATGAGAATCGATTCTTGTCGCAATGAGTGCATGCTGTACTACAAAGACGACAAGGACGCAGATGTGTACAGATTTTGTGGTACTGATCGCTATAAGACAACTAGTACAGGAAGGTCTACGGTACAAGAAGACCGACCGATTCAATTCACTACTTGCCTTTAACGTCGCGTTTGCAAAGATTATTTATGGTGAAAGAGACGTCCAAAAATATGAGTTGGCACATGCGAGAACAGATTGAAGGAGTGTTGGATCACCCATCCGATGGAGAAGCGTGGAAGCACTTTGATCGAGTGTATCCTGATTTTGCTTCAGATCCGCGTAATGTCTGGTTGGGGCTATCTTCTGACGGTTTTACTCCTTTTGGTCTTTCGGGATCCCAGTATTCGTGCTGGCCTGTGATTGTCACTCCGTATAACCTACCGCCTTGGATGTGCATGAAGACTCAGTACATATTTTTAACCGTTATAATTCTTGGTCCGAACATTCCCAAGAGGAATATTGATGTGTACTTACAGCCTTTGATAGATGAGTTGAATCAGTTATGAGAAGTAGGCGCTAACACGTACGATGTTTCCAGGAAGCAGAATTTTCAGATGAAGGCAACCCTTATGTGGACCATCAACGACTTTTCGGCCTATGGAATATTATCTGGATGGAGCACTCATGGCCGTTTCTCATGTCCGTATTGCATGGATCGTAATAAGGCTTTCCGCTTGAAACACGGAGGAAAACCGTGCTTCTTTGATTGTCATCGGCAATTTCTGCCAAAAGATCATCCGTTCAGAAGGAACAGGAATGCATTCGGTGCCGGCGTTGTAGAGAAGGGTGATCCACCGCCAAGGTGGCGCGGAGCCACGATATGGAAGGAGGTTAGAGATTTTCCAAGTGCTATCGAAGATCCTACAACTGGGTACAAGTGCGATGGATTTGGTAGAGATCATAAATGGACAAAGATGAGCATATTCTGGGATCTGCCATACTGGAGTACCAATCTGATCAGACATAATCTTGATGCCATGCATATTGAGAAGAATGTGTTTGATAACATAATTAATACTGTGATGGACGTAAAGGAAAAAATGAAAGACAATCCCAAGGCCAGGTTGGACTTAGAAGAAATATGCAAACGTCCTACGTTGCATTTGATAGAGCAGAATGGAAAACAGTTTCTGCCGAAGTCAATTTTCTCGCTGGACATGGAGGATAAAGTGAGACTTTGTCGGTGGATCCAGGACCTAAAATTTTCAGACGGATATGTGTCAAATCTGAGAAGATGTGTCGATCCGAAGGAAAACAAATTGACGGGTATGAAGAGCCACGACTGTCACGTATTCATGGAGAGGTCAATTCTGATTGCATTTCGAGAATTCTTACCGTAGGTAGTTTGGGATCCATTGACGGAGCTTAGCATATTCTTCAGGGATCTTTGTTCTAAGAAATTGCTCGTTGATCGTCTAGAAAAGCAAGAGAAGGACATTGCTGTAACACTGTGCAAGCTAGAGAGGGTGTTTCCTCCTGGATTCTTCGACTCTATGGAGCATTTGTCGATTCATCTATCCTATGAGGCACGTGTTGGTGGACCCGTCGAATATCGATGGATGTACCCGTTCGAGCGATGTTTGAATCACCTAAAAAGAAAGGGAAAAAATAAGACACGGATCGAGGGTTCTATTTGTGAAGCCTATGTTCTCGAGGAGATTACAAACTTTTGTTCGATGTATTTCAAGCCTCATGTTGCAACTAATAGAACGAGAGCTTCCAGAAACGACGATGGAGATCATGAATGTAATGATACAATACTGAAGGTATTCAATGCTCCAGGAAAGCCATCGAGTAAAATAAAGAAGAGATATCTGAACGATGATGAGCTAAGAGCTGCTCAGGTGTATGTATTACTCAACTGCGACGAGGAGGAAGTAGAGAAACTGGAGGGGTAAGTAATTAATATGTCTACATTATTTTAATAGTGCTAATTATTATACTATTACATTAATTGAACGATGTTGTTTTCTGCATATTAAATGATGATATGAGGTTAGGTAGGCCACACATAACAGAAGGAGAACTAGAACAAGAAATGAGGCATTATTTTCCATCATGGTTGAGTGCATATGTAAGACTTGAGAACTCTGTAATTACCTTTCTGTATATGCACTTGATTGAGAATGAGCTTAATTTCTTTTTTCGTAGTATTTAGGTCGATTGTCCATACGCAAGACTTGAGAATGAGTCTAGTAGAACGCTAGCCAATGGACCAATTTATGCTGCAAAAATATGGCCAAGCTACTATGTTAATGGGTTTAGGTTCAAGTCAACAACTTGCCCGATCAGAGACAACTTTGTGGATCTTGACTCCACCAAAAACAGCTGTTTGTGTATCAGATCTTCGAACTACAAAGATGTTGATGCAGGCAACGATTTCTATGGCGTGCTAGGGAGATCATGGAGCTGACATATAGTAATAGAATAGAGCCTGCTAAGATTGTGTTATTCAGGTGTGATTGGTTCGATCCGATTGAAGGTCAAGGTTGGAAAGTAGACAAGCACGGTCTTGTGGATATAAACTATCAGCGTCGATATCAAGCCTATGAACCATTTATCTTATCAAGTCAGGCTCAGCTCGTGTACTTCACAAGTTATCCTAAACGGAAAACAACAAGGTCGGACTGGTGGGCAGTATTCAAGACCAAAGCTAGAAATACCTTTGAGGTTGACGATATAGCTTATCAAGAGGATAAACTACCTCTTGTAACAAATATTATAGAAGTGGACACGACAGAAGTTCCTCATTACACATCTAATTGTGTAGAAGAAGTAGAATTATCTGAAGAGGAAGATGCAGATAAAAGTGAAGATGTAGAGGAGGAAGAAGAAGAAAAAGAAGAAGAAGATGAGCTAAACGAACTAGATGAATTTTCATAAGAGAATTAAATCTGTACGTTTGTTTTACCATCATATTTGACACTTTAGTGACACTTTTATCATATAAATCTGTGACACTTTTATTTGTGACTATGATATTTTTTAAAAATCTATGATGTCTACCATATAAATATGTATTTTTGTTTTATTGTCATATGTTATTATCTGGTATGACTAGACCATCTGGACGACGCGGGGGATTTTATATTAGGCAGTCCCGTCTTTCTCGGACTGGGGATGGAGATTCCGTACTCTCATCCTCATCTCCGAGTACGCCATTGTACCATTCTGTTCCCGGTCCATTACCGGGACATGGCAGTTCCAGCATCCAGCATTCCTGATCCCGCGTCCAGCATTCCTGATCCCGCGTCCAGCATTCCTCCTGCCGACGGCTCCATGGAGGGAGCCGACGCCGAGCATATGGAGGACGGTGATCAGACTGATCCTGCCCAGGCAGGAGGTGAGAGCGACCGTCCATGCGCTCCCCCGGGCGAGACGCGTATTAAGATTTAGATGGACGGGCCTACGAAGTAAGTTAATTAGTTAATATATATTTCTCAAATGATTATATGTACATATATATTCATGAAAATTAATATTGTATAGATATCGGCCTCCTGCATTACAGAGACAGCTGGAGGTATTTCTGAGGCAGAACTATGGTGGGTCTTGGATTAACTACTCAGATGCTCCCGCAGATAGGAAGGCCTTTTGGTTCTCTCACTTCAAGGTAAAAAAATTATTTATTTTTTAATTTTAATAAGCATTTGTGTATATTATACAACTTTATTATTTTACTTCTTGTAGAGGACCTATTTCTATCCACCACATCGGGCGGTAAAGACCGAGGGCCAATTTTTGCCGTCGCAGGCAAGCTCATCCGTGATGCGATCTACGACTAGAAGTCTCGTGATCGCTCCGAACAGCCGATCCATGGTTGGATCACGTCAGAGCAGTGGACTGCGATAAAGGCTAGATTCTGCGAGCCTAGGTACCAGGAGCGGTCTGAAAAGGCCAAGGTGGCGCGGTCCAGCGCCGATAAGTGGTGTGGTGGCTCCATTCCGGTGACGGAGCATTTTCGTCGTCTGGTACAGTTGCTATGACGGACATCATTTTATATATAGTTGGATAGAATGTTTAATACTAATAATAGATGATATATTTTAACAGGTAAAAAAGGGTGAGGACCCCAACATGGTGACCGTCTTCCTGGTCACCCATCGGAGGGCTGGGGAGTTCATTGACGAGAGGGCTACGCAGGCATATGTACGTTCTATTCTTTATATTAATTTACTATAATTTAGAAAACAGGAAAATAGATATCAATATAGACTTTAGCAAATACTTATACGTTAGCAAATATTATTCTAGGCCGAGTTTGTTCGACTACAAGAGGAGGCGGCTGCTGCTGCTAGTGCGCCAGCAGAGAAAGGGGCTGGTACTTCCTTCCAGCCGTCTACAGCTCTGTCACGCCCCAGAACCAGAATACCGGAGAGCGGGGGCAGACATAGCCAGCTACGCAATCCCAAAGTACGTAAATACTCTGAAATCACGTATAAGCTGTCAAGACATGGGGGTTACTCTACAAGCCATCAGTCAATCCTAAGGTTTAACAATCCTAGGTATCTCAATCACAGGAAATTATACAAGAGCAAGAGTACGATCATCATACATACACTAGTAAGGCGTTCCGAACCATATATACATGAATGATCATGAAGCCAGTACCACAAAACTGATGACTAGCTAGAGTATTAGTCGTACATGATAAGGACTAGCTATAGTCTAGAATACACATATCATGTTTATGCCCGTAGGCTACAATATCAAGGAAAATACCAAAACACGAGCTAAACTCGTGCTCGGGGCTAAAAGTTATAAGAGGAGAATTTACATATCAGTGGGAGAATGAAAAAGAAACCCACTGAGGCACTCTGGTGCTCCGGCTGGTCACCGTTGAGTAGATGGTGCGGTAGATCCTTCGGGCTCTTCTATTAGAACCTGGCCATGCAAAACCTGTGGGGACAGACCCCAAATAGCAAGTACCACAAAGGAGGCCGAACTATCAACTTAAAACCAGCAATCATAGGCAAACAATAGGTAGAGAAAGCAATAAGTAAAGGAGGATCGAGATTCGTGCAGTACCAATGCACTTATCCTGAACATAGGAAGACAATAAGTAAATCATCATTTGACATAAAGTAAACTGGAGAACATGTTAAATAAATAGAGCTAGGCAATATACGAAGAGAGGACGAAGGTACTGTTCTGGAAGCCAGGTTACAACCCTTAAACCAAATAAGGACCGGGATTGTAACCCTTCGCCTGAATAGAACTTGGTCCCTGATCATTTATTACTAGAGATAACAATCATTAAGTGACAGTGAGAGAGTGACAATACAGAGTACAATACATTAGAGTGACAATCATTGCAATCATTATCCTGGAACAGTTAGGAACTGGATCTAGACAAGACTTAGACTGGAAAGGTGATATATGATGAGATAAACATGGGACTATTCAGATAACCAGGTTACAACCCGTAAACCAAACAAGGATCGGGGTTGTAACCCTTCGTCTGAACGGAACTTGGTTTCTCCCACCATTTATCGACAAGATAAAATAAGAAATCAGGACATGTAACAATCATGTACAAGATCAAGACAAGACTAGACAGACTGAACTCCATCCAAAATTCACGGCCAAGCAATAAGTACGGCTTGATACTTTAACTAACTAGGGTTATCACAAGCCTTAGTTACTAGCAATATGCAATGAGATGTGCCTCCAGCCACAAGCCCTGCAGCTAATCCAGGTTATCCAGGCGACTTGGATTCATTAAGCAGTTATCAATAATTATTAGGTAGCTTGGTGCGTACCACATGACAGTGTGCGTAGAAATTATTTCATGAAGTGCCCCACATGACAGTGGGCTGGAAATGTGCCCTACTCGACGACAGGCTACGAGTCCAAACAATTGTGGCCGGGATAACGGGATCGCCTGTAACTGGGAAAATCTCTCATGACTACTGAATTATTCTAGTTATTAGCCTTAGCCATTTACAGTGGGTATCCATGACCGTGGTACTCAGGGGTCCCAGTACTAGACATGATGCAAGACAAGACTGGTTCATTTATACAAGCACAATCGTCCACGGTGTCCAGGTCATTCAATCTTGTCGTGTCATGTTAGCCGTCGCAACAGCATTTCGAAAAATATCATGTCAGGTTTATCATGTCAAATTGTCAGGTCAAGTTATCTTGTCGGGAGTGCACCATGGCGGGTCACTATCAAGTCATGACATTATCAAGGAGGGAAGAAACTTACACAATTAAATAATAATATATATATATTATATATATTCTTGAAGCCAAGGAGAAACTCTATAACTTTCATGTTGGGAGTGGAAAGAAATTCTGACCACAATTTGGACAAATAAAACATTTAAACAATCAAAGTGGACCCCGTGAGGTCCAAAAGTGAAAGAACATACATGCGGCCAAAGAGAGTGGGATGCCACCCATGCGGCCAGCTAAAGCTTATGCGGCCAGAAAATAACTGAAGGGGGCTATGCGGCCAGTAAGAAATATTCATGCAATCAGAAAAGATAAAGAGAGTGGGACCCGCAATAAATGCAAGCTTTCACTCAAGCAAAAGAAAAGGACACGCGGCTACTCAAGTACAGTAGCCATGTAGCCTAAAATTGTATTCATATAAAAGCCATGTGGGACCCAACAATTAATACAATGGAGAAGAAAGGTTCACGTGAACCATTTAATTTATGTTATGATTACATGTATATAATAAGCCACGCCAGTGGAAGGGGCCATGCGGCCAAGAATTAAATATTGCTAATGGTCATACGGCCAGGAATATTAAACATGCAAGCACATGCAAAATCTGTATGCGGCTCACTTTGGTGTTGCATGCGGCCAAGATTATTAAGCATGCAAGCAAGGCTTGCATGCAGACAAATTGAATATATCATGGCAGTAAGCCATATGCGGCTCACTAATATTCATGCGGCTACAAGAATTGGCCATGCAAATAGCCAGCACAAAAGTGCATATACGGCTGAATGGATGCAAGGCCAGTGATTTATTTAATATGTGTTGGTGCATGCGAAAGAGAAGACATTATTTAATATAAACTACTAATGTTTTAAAGCAAAATACTAATGCCATGCATTATATTAAAGCATGCAAAATGCTTTAAGTAATAACTAATGCCAACTAATGCCATGGAATTATTCTTCCTGCAGCATCAACTAATGCCATGCTTTATATTAAAGCATGCAAAATGCTTTAAGTATTATTGCCATGCAATGCTATCCTTAGGCTATGCGGCTCAGTGAATGGAAAATAATGGGGGGAGAGCCGCATATACTATGTGGCCACAAGTAACAATGCAAGCATTTAATGCTTGAATGAAGTTTAATCTATGCGGCCCAAAATATTTACATGCGGCCAACTCACTGCATGCATGCAGCATTTAGCTAATACAATATTTAATCCATGCGGCCAATCTTAAATGCATGCATGCAACTACTGCATTAAAATATGCAAAAGTCAAATGGCCTATGCGACCAAGAATAATATAAACATGCCAGCTAATGCCTGCAAAGGCCATGCGGCCAGCAATTGATTAATGCTCATACGGCCCATTAGATTAAATATTCAATTGAATGGCCATGCGGCTCAGTGAATGCTCATGCGGCTCAACAACTCAATGTTGCATGTAGCCAAAAGTGCAAATAAATGTCTCCCACAGAGAACATGTCCTTGGAAAATACCATGGCCACCATGCTCCACCAAACAACCATAGGAACCCAAATCTAGACTCCCGTAGGTCAAATTTGGGTAAAATGAAATTCTCTACAACATGGAACCATCAGTTGACAAAAATATACAAGTTCGACAGATCAAAACCCACAAAAACCGAAAAATACCACAAAGCTAGATCTACAACATTCCACTCGGTAAAACCGAAAACTCCAAGTTCTAAGTATGCTTAGAATCATGCAAGGAAAAAGTTGGAACAAACAGAAATAAATTTATTCAAGGTTCGGCAAGGTGTACTTGCCTCTCTTTAATTGCTAGGGTTTGGTGGAAAAGAAATGAATGAGGGTGAATGAGGAGGGAGAAAGAAAAAGTGGCTTATATAACAAGCTCAAGTGATCTCCACCATTTATTTTTCTCCACTCAATCTAAACCATACACCTCATCTCATAAAGAACCAAACTAAACCAAACCAAGTCAAAGTGGAACCGAACCAAATAAAACCAAGTCCAAGTTAAACCAAGTCATGAAATTCCTATATCTTGGAAAATTTTAAAATATCACGCTAATCGAAAAATAGAAATACGGCTCAAATAAATACGTATCCGTGTAAAATATCGATACAGTGAGACGGGTCTCACAACTCTCCACACCTTAGAAAAATTCCGTCCTCGGAATTTTCCGAGGCTAGTCGAGCAAGATGACAAAACAAAAGCTCCAGGAAACTCAGCAATCTTAATAAATCAAGCATGGCATATAAGTAAAGTAAAAAAATCAATAATGTAAATAAATGCGTAAGCGGTAAATAAATGCACAAGAACAAATACTATCATGATCAAAAAGGGCTGGAGGTATATGGATCAATATGTCTCCTGAGACAGTTGTGTAGAAACCAACGTCCTCGCTGGCCTAAGCTGATTCCTAAAAATGGATAAAAGTCAAGCCTCAAGATAAGTCGGTACCAATGGCTTAGTTCAAGACATGACTCTACCGAGGATGTATCATCGTAGTTGAAACAGATGCATGAACTTTATCACCTGTCTCAAGATACGAAGACAAAAGCGACCGGCTGATCGAGATGGACTGACATCTCTGCCTGCACACTGAGACTGATCCTCCATAACTGGCCTAGCTGAAGAATGCTGAGCTGCCCTCGGCAAAACACGAACAAGATAATCAGAAGGATCAAGAACAGTGGCCTTGAAAGTTGAAGGACACACGATCAAATCATGGGAACAGGAATGATCAATGATCAAAACAGATATCAAGTCAAGTATCAGAGATAGAGAATAATTCGAAGGAGATCAATAAGGATAATTGTGATTGAGATATCTAAACATGGTAACCCCCACAAATCTGAAAATTGAGACCTGCATGGGCCACCACTAAAACCATGTCACGCCCCAGAACCAGAATACCGGAGAGCGGGGGCAGACATAGCCAGCTACGCAATCCCAAAGTACGTAAATACTCTGAAATCACGTATAAGCTGTCAAGACATGGGGGTTACTCTACAAGCCATCAGTCAATCCTAAGGTTTAACAATCCTAGGTATCTCAATCACAGGAAATTATATAAGAGCAAGAGTACGATCATCATACATACACTAGTAAGGCATCCCAAACCATATATACATGAATGATCATGAAGCCAGTACCACAAAACTGATGACTAGCTAGAGTATTAGTCGTACATGATAAGGACTAGCTATAGTCTAGAATACACATATCATGTTTATGCCCCTAGGCTACAATATCAAAAAAAATACCAAAATACGAGCTAAACACGTGCTCGGGGCTAAACGTTACAAGAGGAGAATTTACATATCAGTGGGAGAATGAAAAAAAATCCACTGAGGCACTCTGGTGCTCCGGCTGGTCACCGTCGAGTAGATGGTGCGGTAGATACTTCGAGCTCTTCTATTAGAACCTGGCCATACAAAACCAGTGGGGTCAGACCCCAAATAGCAAGTACCACAATGGAGGCCGAGCTATGAACTTAAAACCAGCAATCATAGGCAAACAACAGGGAGAGAAAGTAATAAGTAAAGGAGGATCGAGATTTGTGAGTACCAATGCACTTATCCCGAACATAGGAAGACAGTAAGTAAATCATCATTTGATATAAAGTAAACTGAAGAACATGTTAAATAAATAGAGCTAGGCAATATACGAAGAGAGGACGGAGGTACTGTTCTGGAAGCTAGGTTACAATTCTTAAACCAAACAAGGACCGGGATTGTAACCCTTCGCCTGAACAGAACTTGGTCCCTGATCATTTATTGCTAGAGATGACAATCATTAAGTGACAGTGAGAGAGTGACAATACAGAGTACAATACAATAGAGTGACAATCATTGCAATTATTATCCTGGAATAATTAGGAACTGGATCTAGACAAGACTTAGACTGGAAAGGTGATATACGATGAGATAACCATGGGACTATTCAGATAACCAGGTTACAACCCGTAAACCAAACAAGGACCAGGGTTGTAACCCTTCGTCTGAACGGAACTTGGTTTCTCCCACCATTTATCGGCAAGATAAAATAAGAAATCAGGACATGTAACAATCATGTACAAGATCAAGACAAGACTAGACAGACTGAACTCTACCCAACATTCACGGCCAAGCAATAAGTACGGCTTGATACTTTAACTAAGTAGGGTTATCACAAGCCTTTGTTACTAGCAATATGCAATGAGATGTTCCTCCAGCCACAAGCCCTGTAGCTAATCCAGGTTATCCAGGCGACTTGGATTCATTAAGCAGTTATCAATAATTATTAGGTAGCTTGGTGCGCACCACATGACAGTGTGCGTAGAAATTATTTTATGAAGTGCCCCACATGACAGTGGGTTAGAAATGTGCCCTACTCGACGGCAAGCTACAAGTCCAAACAATTGTGGCCGGGATAACGGGATCGCCTGTAACTGGAGAAATCTTTCATGACTACTGAATTATTCTAGTTATTAGCCTTAGCCATTTACAGTGGGTACCCATGACCGTGGTACTCAGGGGTCCCAGTCCTAGACATGATGCAAGACAAGACTGGTTTATTTATACAAGCACAATCATCCACGGTGTCCAGGTCATTCAATCTTGTCGTGTCATATTAGCCGTCGTAATAATATTTCGAGAAATATCGTGTCAGGTTTATCATATCAAATTGTTAGGTCAAGTTATCTTGTCGAGAGTACACCACGACAGGTCACTATCAAGTCATGACATTATCAAGGAGGGAAGAAACTTACACAATTAAATAAAAATATATATAATATATATATTCTTGAAGCCAAGAAGAAACTCGATAACTTTCATGTTGGGAGTGGGAAGAAATTCTGACCATAATTCGGGCAAATAAAACATTTAAACAATCAAAATGGACCCCATACGGCCCAAAAGTGGGAGAAAATACATGCAGCCAAAGAGAGTGGAAGGCCACCCATGCGGCCAGCCAAAGCTTATGCGGCCAGAAAATAACTGAAAGGGGCCATGCGGCCAGCAAGAAATATTCATGCAATCAGAAAAGACAAAGAGAGTGGAACCCGCAATAAATACAAGCTTTCACTCAAGCAAAAGAAAAGGACACGCGGCTACTAAAGTATAGTGGCCATGTGGCCTAAAATTGTATTCATATAAAAGCCATATGGGACCCAACAATTAATGCAATAAATTAAAAGGTTCACGTGAACCATTTAATTTATGTTCCACGTGAAGCAATGATTACATGTATATAATAAGCCACGTCAGTAGAAGGGGCCATGCGGCCAAGAATTAAATATTGCTAATGGTCATACGGCCAGGAATATTAAACATGCAAGCACATGCAAAATCTACATGCGGCTCACTTTGGTGTTGCATGCGGCCAAGATTATTAAGCATGCAAGCAAGGCTTGCATGCATGCAAATTGAATATATCATGGCAACAAGCCATATGCGGCTCACTAATATTCATACGGCTATAAGAATTGGCCATGCAAATAGCCAGCACAAAAGTGCATATACGGCTGAATGGATGCAAGGCCAGTGATTTATTTAATATGTGTTGGTGCATGCGAATGACAAGACATTATTTAATATAAACTACTAATGCTTTTAAGCAAAATACTAATGCCATGCATTATATTAAAGAATGCAAAATGCTTTAAGTAATAACTAATGCCAACTAATGCCATGGAATTATTCTTTCTGCAGCATCAACTAATGCTATGCTTTATATTAAAGCATGCAAAATGCTTTAAGTATTATTGCCATGCAATGCTATCCTTAGGCCATGCGGCTCAGTGAATGGAAAAGAATGGAGGGAGAGCCGCATATACTATGTGGCCACAAGTAACAATGCAAGCATTTAATGCTTGCATGAAGTTTAATCTACGCAGCCTAAAATATTTACATGCGGCCAACTCACTGCATGCATGCAGCACTTAGCTAATGCAATATTTAATCCATGCGGCCAATCTTAAATGCATGCATGCAACTACTGCATAAAAATATGCAAAAGTTAAATGGCCTATGCGGCCAAGAATAATATAAACGTGCCAGCTAATGCCTGCAAAGGCCATACGGCCAGCAATGATTAATGCTCATACGGCCCATTAGATTAAATATTCAATTGAATGGCCATGCGGCTCAGTGAATGCTCATGCGGCTCAGCAACTCAATGTTGCATGTAGCCAAAAGTGCAAATTAATGTCTCACACAGAGAACATATCCTTGGAAAATACCATGGCCTCCACGCTCCACCAAACAACCATAGGAACCCAAATCTAGACTCCCGTAGGTCAAATTTTGGTAAAATAAAATTCTCTACAACATGAAACCATCAGTTGACAAAAATATACAAGTCCGACAGATCAAAACCCACAAAAACTGAAAAATACCACAAAGCTAGATCTACAACATTCCACTCGGTAAAACCGAAAACTCCAAGTTCTAAGTATGCTTAGAATCATGCAAGGAAAAAGATGGAACAAACAAAAATAAATTTATTCAAGGTTCGGCAAGGTGTACTTGCCTCTCTCTAAATGCTAGGATTTGGTGGAAAAGAAATAAATGAGGGTGAATGAGGAGGGAGAAAGAAAAAGTGGCTTATATATCAAGCTCAAGTGATCTCCACCATTCATTCTTCTCTACTCAATCTAAACCATACACTTCATCTCATAAAGAACCAAACTAAACCAAACCAAGTCAAAGTGGAACCGAACCAAATAAAACCAAGTCCCAGTTAAACCAAGTCATAAAATTCCTATATCTTAGAAAATTTTAAAATATCACGCAAATCAAGTGTGAGACTCGTCTCACAGTATCGGTATTTATATACGGATACGTATTTTGTAGTGTATTTCGTATTTTCTTGATTTTCGTAATGCTTTAAAATTTTCCTAACTTATAGATTTTTCCTTGGCCGGTATGCCGCTAGTATACCGGAGTATACCGACGGCATACCGTCTAGACAGATTTTCCACATTTAAGATATTTTCAATTTCAGATATTTTCATGAATAGTATTTTTGATATTTTGATGAATAGTGTTTTAGATATTTTGATGAATAGTGTTTAGATATTTTCATAAATAGTGTAGATGCACCCTATTATCTATTGGATATTTGGTTTTGTTTTGATGGTTAGGATTGACTTAGATCTTTACATGGATCACCATCCGACGGCTAAGATTAAATCCCCCTTTCTATATATACCATTTCACTTTCTCTCTCCTCTCTCTTTTTATTCTCTTCACTCTCTTTTCATTTCTTCTTCCCTTCTCTCCCCCTTGGAGCTTGCCAAGAGCTTGGCCTTGAGGCCTTGGTGTGGTGTCTAACCCCCCAGGAGGAGGAGTAGAAGATTAGGCTTAGAGCTTAACCTAGGCAAGTACATCTTGTCAAATCTATGAACCATATTGTTTTGTTGTCATTTTTGTTTCCCTTGGTACTAAATGCTTAGAATTTTCCCAAACTCATTTTGTTAAATATGTTTTCCTTATGATTCTCGTATATATGCATGTTTTCAAAATTTGTTTAAGCAAGGTTTTAATTTTCTGTTAAAACCCAATATGGACTTAGTAGAAAACTTGGTATCAAGAGTGATACTAGTGTTACCATCATGGATCTTAGTCATATATACATATATGAGGCCCTCACATAGTTTGTATATCATGGATTTTAAGTTTGGTGGCAATCGGAACCCGTTTCGGTGTCCCGAGAACCTCTGTTTGGGAGTATTTTGAGGTATTGATCTATCAAATGTTTTGATTTGTGAAAACTAATACTTCTATGTTGTAGGAAATTCAATTCTATTCAATTTTGACTTTTGAAAATCCGAATTTCGATTTAAAACGAAGTTTTTATGGCCGAAACAAGTTTTGGCAAAATTCTGAATTTTGTTGCTGTTTGAAAAACCGGTATACCGCCGGTATATCGCAGTATACCGCCGGTATGTCGTTTTTTGCACCAAAAACTTTCTGTCTTTAGGCCGGTATACCGCCGATATGCCGCAGTATACCGCCGGTATGCCGTTTTATGCTGTTTTGGTCTGTTTGCGCCCGTTTTGGTCCGTTTTTGATATTTTCTTCGATTGTAATGATTTCTTAACATGATAAGATGATCTTGCTCAGTTAGATAATGATTGTACACCCTATATAGACTTGATACTAGCACATGTTCAACCATTTTATGAAATGTACTTAGCCTTGATTATTCTTCTCCACATGCCATGATATGTCTTTTGATAGATTCTTTCTTACAAGCTATGATAATTGTTGCCATGCCTTCTTGCCTACTTGATAGTGACCCGTCGTGGTGCACTCTTGAACATGTCTTTTTCTTGCTTATATGATAGTGGCCTGTCATGGCGCACTCTTGATTCCAGTACATGTCTTGCTCCTTGATAGTGGCTTGTCGTAGCGCACTCTTGTCTTGATATTGTCATGTCTTGTTGTGGCTTGTTGTAGTGCACAATCTTGCTTGTCTTGTTCAGTCTTACATGCTCATGTCTAGGATGGATTCTGCGGAATGCTACACCCAGAATCCAAGAAAATGGTAAGGATTATATAACTAGATTGATCATTAGAACATGGGTGGGGAGGATTTCCCAGTTACCTGTTGCCTTTGGTCTAGGTCGTTATAACATTTATTTAAGGGTTTAGAGCTATCCGTCGAGATGAGCACTCTCCCAGCTTCACCGTCGCGTGGGAGCACAAAGTCACACTTGTAATCACTTCCCGGCATGACCAATAGGTGGCAGCAGGCAGGTAACCGGACTTGGAATTCTCAAACTTGTATTTGTTAGTAATTAGGATTATGACAACCCTAGTTAGCTAATGTATAAAGCTGTACTCATTGCTTGGCCGTAACTATTGTATGGAGTCCAGTCTAGTCTAGTTTGTCTAGGCAGTGTCCGGATTTGTTTATTTTTAGTACATCCTTGTTTATGCTTTACTTTTGCCGGTAAATGATTAGATACTAAAGTTCTATTCAGGAGAAGGGTTACAACCCCGGTCCTTGTTTGGTTTACGGGTTGTAACTTGGGTTCCAGAATACTTTCTAAGTCATCTAATCATTTGTCGTTCTATATAGACTTAACATGCTCACATGCACCAGTTACATGACATGCTCATATGCTCCCGTTACATGACATGCTTACATGCTCCAGTTACATGACATGCTCACATGCTCCAGTTACATGACATGCTCACATGCTCCAGTTACATAACATGCTCACATGTTCTAGTTACTTAACATGCTCACATGTCTAGTTTATATTTCATGTTCACATGCTTCCTTTTCCTTACATGTACACAGTTTATATTACGTCACATGTCCTTTACTTTATGCTACATGTTGCTTTACTTATTGTCTTTCCTATTCTCGGGATAAGTGCATTGGTAGTGCACGAGTCTCGATTAGTACTTACTTATCTTTCTCTCTATCCATTGCTATGATTTGTATGCTGGTTTTAGTTCATAGTTTGGCTTCCTTTGTGGTACTTGCTATTGGGGGTCTGACCCCACTGGTTTTGCATTGACCAGATCTGATAAAGGAGCCCGGAGGATCTTCCGTACCTTCCACTTGATGGTGATTACCCAGAGCACCAGAGTACCTTAGTGGGTTTTCTATTTCATTCTCCCACTAGTTATGTACATTATTCTTTTGTGGCGTTTAGCCTCCGAGCACGTGTTTAGCTCGTGTTTTGGACTTGACATTTAGCCTACGGGCCAGAACATGATTTGCGTATTATAGACTATAGCTAGAGCTTATCATGTATGACTATTACTCTTGCTAGTTTTCACTCTGTATTACTAGCTTCATGATCATTGATATATGATAGTTTGGGACGCTTTACTATTTTATATTCCAGTTGATCTTACTTCTTGTACATTGTTTACTGCTTGTGATTGAGATACCTAGGATTGCTTGACCCAGGATTGCCTGTTGGATTGTAGTAGTAACCCCCGTCTATACAGCTTATACGTTATTTCGGAGTACTGGAGTACTTGGTATACGTAGCTGGCCTGGTCCGTCCCTACTTGCCAGTATTCTGGTTCTGGGGCGTGACATAGGTTTTAGTGGTGGCCCACGCAGGTCTGATTTATCAGATATGTGGGGGTTACTGATGTTTAGATATCTCAGTCACAATTCTCCTTTATTGATATCCTTCGTATTATTCTATATCTCTGATCCTTTACCTGATATCTGCCTTGATCGTTGATCCTTCATGTTCTCTCGATTTAATCCTTGTGTCCTTTAACTTTCAAGGGCACTGTTCTTAATCCTTCAGATCATCTTGTTTGAATTTTGTCGATGGCAGTCAGCAATCTTCTGTTAGGCCAGTTATGGAGGATCAGTTTTAGCATTCAGGGGCAGAGTTCAGAGATAACCCGAGGGCAGATGTGTCAGTTCAGCCAGATCAGCCAGCAGGGTTAGTCCTGCCAGAGTCCAGCTTCCCCGGCTACCCCGGCAGTCCAGCAGTATATGGCTCAGGTAACATTTCAGCAGCAGCCGGTTAGAGCAGCAATTCCGAGGCATGGGTATGCAGAGTTTAGTATGTCAGAGCAGGTTTTGGCCGAGGATGGTCATGTGGTAGGTATTGTCCTATTCTGCTTCCACTCTTATTTATCTCTTGGGTTACGCATATTTGGCGAGTTTCTCGTCCCACTCTTCTGTCTTCGTAGTCGAGGCATGTGATAACTTCATTAGGTATCGACTACGAAGATATGTCCTAGGTAGAGTCATGTCTTGGATTAAGTCATTGGTACCGGCTTATTTTGAGAATTGACTTTTATCTAAGTTGTGGAGTCAGCGTAGGCCTGCTCCTACTCAACTGACTCAGGAGACATATTTATTCATATGCCTCCATCCCTTCTTGATTATAGTTGTGTTACTGCTTACGCATTTACTTATATTACTGTTGTCTTTATCTTACCAACATGCCATGCTTCGTTTTGATTGATATGATTTTTCAGCTCTTTGGTTTGGTTTTCATGCTTGACTAGATTTAGGAAATTTCGAGGACGAAATTTATTTTTAAGTTGTGGAGAGTTGTGAGACTCGTCTCACAGTATCGGTATTTATATACGGATACGTATTTTGTAGTGTATTTCGTATTTTCTTGATTTTCGTAATGCTTTAAAATTTTCCTAACTTATAGATTTTTTCTTGGCCGGCATGCCGCTAGTATACCGGAGTATACCGACGACATACCGTCTAGACAGATTTTCCACATTTAAGATATTTTCGATTTCAGATATTTTCATGAATAGTGTTTTCGATATTTTGATGAATAGTGTTTTGGATATTTTGATGAATAGTGTTTAGATATTTTCATAAATAGTGTAGATGCACCCTATTACCCATTGGATATTTGGTTTTGTTTTGATGGTTAGGATTGACTTAGATCTTCACATGGATCACCATCCGACGGCTAAGATTAAATTCCCCTTTCTATATATACCATTTCACTTTCTCTCTCCTCTCTCTTTTCATTCTCTTCACTCTTTTTTCATTTCTTCTTCCCTTCTCTCCCCCTTGGAGCTTGCCAAGAGCTTGGCCTTGAGGCCTTGGTGTGGTGTCTAACCCCCCCAGGAGGAGGAGTAGAAGATTAGGCTTGGAGCTTAACCTAGGCAAGTACATCTTGCCAAATCTATGAACCATATTGTTTTGTTGTCATTTTTGTTTCCCTTGGTATTAAATGCTTAGAATTTTCCCAAACTCATTTTGTTAAATATGTTTTCCTTATGATTCTCGTATATATGCATGTTTTCAAAATTTGTTTAAGCAAGGTTTTGATTTTCTGTTAAAACCCAATACGGACTTAGTAGAAAACTTGGTATCAAGAGTGATACTAGTGTTACCATCATAGATCTTAGTCATATATACATATATGAGGCCCTCACATAGTTTGTATATCATGGATTTTAAGTTTGGTGGCAATCGGAACCCGTTTCGGTGTCCCGAGAACCTCTATTTGGGAGTATTTTGAGGTATTGATCTATTAAATGTTTTGCTTTATGAAAACTAATACTTCCATGTTGTAGAAAATTCAATTCTATTCAATTTTGACTTTTGAAAATCCGAATTTCGATTTAAAACGAAGTTTTTATGGCCGAAACAAGTTTTGGCAAAATTCTGAATTTTGTTGATGTTTGAAAAACCGGTATACCGCCGGTATACCGCAGTATACCGTCGGTATGCCGTTTTTTTGCACCAGAAATTTTCTGTCTTTAGGCCGGTATACCGCCGGTATGCCGCAGTATACCGCCGGTATGCCGTTTTATGCTGTTTTGGTCTGTTTGCGCCCGTTTTGGTCCGTTTTTGTCCGTTTTTGATATTTTCTTCGATTGTAATGATTTCTTAACATGATAAGATGATCTTGCTCAGTTAGATAATGATTGTACACCCTATATAGACTTGATACTAGCACATGTTCAACCATTTTATGAAATGTACTTAGCCTTGATTATTCTTCTCCACATGCCATGATATGTCTTTTGATAGATTCTTTCTTACAAGCTATGATAATTGTTGCCATGCCTTCTTGCCTACTTGATAGTGACCCGTCGTGGTGCACTCTTGAACATGTCTTTTTCTTGCTTATATGATAGTGGCCTGTCATGGCGCACTCTTGATTCCAGTATATGTCTTGCTCCTTGATAGTGGCTTGTCGTAGCGCACTCTTGTCTTAATATTGTCATGTCTTGTTGTGGCTTGTTGTAGTGCACAATCTTGCTTGTCTTGTCCAGTCTTGCATGCTCATGTCTAGGATGGATTCTACGGAATGCTACACCCAGAATCCAAGAAAATGGTAAGGATTATATAAATAGATTGATCATTAGAACATGGGTGGGGAGGATTTCCCAGTTACCTGTTGCCTTTGGTCTAGGTCGTTATAACATTTATTTAAGGGTTTGGAGCTATCCGTCGAGATGAGCACTCTCCCAGCTTTACCATCGCGTGGGAGCACAAAGTCACACTTGTAATCACTTCCCGGCATGACCAATAGGTGGCAGCAGGCAGGTAACCAGACTTGGAATTCTCAAACTTGCATTTGTTAGTAATTAGGATTGTGACAACCCTAGTTAGCTAATGTATAAAGCTGTACTCATTGCTTGGCCGTGACTATTGTATGGAGTCCAGTCTAGTCTAGTTTGTCTAGGCAGTGTCCGGATTTGTTTATTTTCAGTACATCCTTGTTTATGCTTTACTTTTGCCGGTAAATGATTAGATACTAAAGTTCTGTTCAGGAGAAGGGTTACAACCTCGGTCCTTGTTTGGTTTACGGGTTGTAACTTGGGTTCCAGAATACTTCCTAAGTCATCTAATCATTTGTCGTTCTATATAGACTTAACATGCTCACATGCTCCAGTTACATGACATGCTCACATGCTCCCGTTACATGACATGCTTACATGCTCCAGTTACATGACATGCTCACATGCTCCAGTTACATGACATGCTCACATGCTCCAGTTACATAACATGCTCACATGTTCTAGTTACTTAACATGCTCACATGTCTAGTTTATGTTTCATGTTCACATGTTTCCTTTTCCTTACATGTACACAGTTTATATTACGTCACATGTCCTTTACTTTATGCTACATGTTGTTTTACTTATTGTCTTTCCTATTCTCGGGATAAGTGCATTGGTAGTGCACGAGTCTCGATTAGTACTTACTTATCTCTCTCTCTATCCATTGCTATGATTTGCATGCTGGTTTTAGTTCATAGTTTGGCTTCCTTTGTGGTACTTGCTATTGGGGGTCTGACCCCACTGGTTTTGCATTGACCAGATCTGATAGAGGAGCCCGGAGGATCTTTCGTACCTTCCACTTGATGGTGATTACCCAGAGCACCAGAGTACCTTAGTGGGTTTTCTATTTCATTCTCCCACTAGTTATGTACATTATTCTTTTGTGGCGTTTAGCCTCCGAGCACGTGTTT
The DNA here is from genome assembly GCA_029216955.1 of Iris pallida. Taxonomy (NCBI): domain Eukaryota; kingdom Viridiplantae; phylum Streptophyta; class Magnoliopsida; order Asparagales; family Iridaceae; genus Iris; species Iris pallida. The sequence continues at coordinate 112,101 of JANAVB010003628.1, forward strand.
AGCTCGTGTTTTGGACTTGACATTTAGCCTACGGGCCAGAACATGATTTGCGTATTATAGACTATAGCTAGAGCTTATCATGTATGACTATTACTCTTGCTAGTCTTCACTCTGTATTACTAGCTTCATGATCATTGATATATGATAGTTTGGGACGCTTTACTATTTTATATTCCAGTTGATCTTACTTCTTGTACATTGTTTACTGCTTGTGATTGAGATACCTAGGATTGCTTGACCCAGGATTGCCTGTTAGATTGTAGTAGTAACCCCCGTCTATACAGCTTATACGTTATTTCGGAGTACTGGAGTACTTGGTATACGTAGCTGGCCTGGTCCGTCCCTACTTGCCAGTATTCTGGTTCTGGGGCGTGACATCAAGAAATAGAAATATGGCTCAAATAAATACGTATCCGTATAAAATATCGATACAGTGAGACGGGTCTCACAAGCTCCATCGCCGGACGAGCTCTGGATGACCACCGTTGGCGGTCTTCTGAAGGGTACGTACTACAGTACGGGATCCTATGGCGCCTATTTGGCTTTAGAGTCATACCGGGCCCCCTTTGTGAGTGTGCAGTCTCCAGCTTCACAGGCGTCATCACGAGCTCAGGATATTCGTCGTCAGATCGACGAGCTACGTCGCGAGTTACAGCAGCAGATTTCTGATCACCTTTCTGCAGAGCGACGATCCGACCCTCCGATGATCACCGGACGATTTGATGCGGTCGAGCGCAGTATACAGGAGCTGATGAGTCTGCAGCAAGCTACAGCTGCCAGCTTGCACACGCTCACCGAGTCTATACATTTAGCCTACGGGCACGTGTTTAGCTCGTATTTTGGACTTGACATTTAGCCTACGGGCCAGAACATGATTTGCGTATTATAGACTATAGCTTGAGCTTATCATGTATGACTATTACTCTTGCTAGTCTTCACTCTGTATTACTAGCTTCATGATCATTGATATATGATAGTTTGGGACGCTTTACTATTTTATATTCCAGTTGATCTTACTTCTTGTACATTGTTTACTGCTTGTGATTGAGATACCTATTATTGCTTGACCCAGGATTGCCTGTTGGATTGTAGTAGTAACCCCTGTCTATACAGCTTATACGTTATTTCGGAGTACTGGAGTACTTGGTATACGTAGCTGGCCTGGTCCGTCCCTACTTGCCAGTATTCTGGTTCTGGGGCGTGACATCAAGAAATAGAAATATGGCTCAAATAAATACGTATCCGTATAAAATATCGATACAGTGAGACGGGTCTCACAAGCTCCATCGCCGGACGAGCTCTGGATGACCACCGTTGGCGGTCTTCTGAAGGGTACGTACTACAGTACGGGATCCTATGGCGCCTATTTGGCTTATGAGTCATACCGGGCCCCCTTTGTGAGTGTGCAGTCTCCAGCTTCGCAGGTGTCATCACGAGCTCAGGATATTCGTCGTCAGATCGACGAGCTACGTCGCGACTTACAGCAGCAGATTTCTGATCACCTTTCTGCAGAGCGACGATCCGACCCTCCGATGATCACCGGACGATTTGATGCGGTCGAGCGCAGTATACAGGAGCTGATGAGTCTGCAGCAAGCTACAGCTGCCAGCTTGCACATGCTCACCGAGTCTATGCAGCGCACAGAGCGTAGACAGGTCGAGCTGGAGGGATCGCAGAGGACCATGTCTGCCTCACTCACTCAGGTATCGGCTTCGATTGAGGAGAGTACTCAGAGCATGGTCAGTACCCTTGCTGCGCATGGTGAGCGACTGCGAGAGCTGGAGCAGATACGTCCTCCCGATCCATCGACGGTGCCGACTCTAAACGTTGCACTGCCTCCTACTGCCCCTACGGTGCAGCTCACACAGGAGCAGTATGAGTTCATGCTATCCCAGATGCACGGCAGGGGTCCTCAGTGATCCAGTAGATTTTTTTTATCATCTTTGTATGTATTGGCCCTATGGGCCCATTGACCGTTCTGTACACTTATTTTTATTCTTATTTGCTCTCCATTATGGATATGTATGTTTGTTGGATATTTACTTTGTGATATTTACTTTGTTGGTATTTTTATTGTGATATTTACTTTATGATAATTACTTTTTGATATTTCCGACGGGGATGACAAATATACCTACGCTGGATTATAAGCGATGATCTGATATACAAAGTAGGTGCTGCCCAAATTTTAAAAAAATAGAATGTGTATTTTTGTGATGATGTGTGTCTTTGTTTACAGTGTATGTGAAATATAGTGTTCGGAACCATCGATAGTTTTGATTACTGTTGTATGTTTTATCTTGGACAGAAAGAGCAACTATTCAGGGTGTACTTCTGAGAGCTTTATTTTCACATCCTTCACTCTCTCGGGAGGTCATACAGGATCCCGAGAAGGTGAAGGACGTGAAGAGGAAGCTCTGAGAAGTGCACCCTGAACTGTTGCTCTTTTTATCCAAGATAAAACATAGAACAGTAAGCGAAACTGTCTATGGTTCGAACACTGTACTTCACATACACTGTAAACACAGACACACAGCATAACAAAAATACACATTATATATTTTTAAATATTTTGTTTTTATTATTCTGCGACGTAGAGCGATAGATAGAGACGTATAGGTACGTCGCTAAATAGCGGCGTTGCGTCGCTAACCGTCGTAATCCGTCGCTTCACTATAGAATACTGACGTCGCTAATACGTCACTGTACGTCGCTAAGATGCTGACGTGGCAGGCATGCCATGTCATCAGATAAATATATCTGGACGTCGCTAATACGTCGTACTACGTCGCTAATTTTGTGACGTCAATATTTGTCGCCCTCTGTCGCTAATTTTGCGACGACAAACGACATTGTGGTGACGTCGCAAACAGCGACGGAGGGCGATAAATGTGCCATCTGCGACTAGGTTTTTTGCGACCTTTATTTTTTGTCGCTAAATACGTCGCTAAATAACTTGAGTGACGTATATGCCTTAATTAGCGACGTATCTGGACGTCGCTAATTTGGCTTATTTTAGTAGTGAGTGGGCAGCATAATTTAGCTAATTAGAAATGTTAGCAGCAAGATCACAGAATATATATCACAGATATGTAATAAAAAATAGAGAGCAGAGAGCAAACGCAAATATAAAGATGTATATTGGTTTTCCTCTTGTGAGGACTAGTCCAGTCGGGAGAACTATAGCTTCCAGTTGAATCCACTATGGAAAATCATCGCAAGTTTTCATCCGAAGTTCTTGCAATTTCTACAACGCGAGCTTTGATCCGAAGTACTCGACCAACTTCAATTGTGAAGTGTCTTTCTTCAATCATGCCTCTGATTACAATTACTCTGAAACTTCTAGACCGTACCGCACTGGCAAATCGACTAGAGGATTGTAACTGACTTGGAATTTGACAATGAATAGCTCAGAACTCTTTGGAATAGAACAGTAGACTTATAGAGAAGAGATATGGAAGTGAATTAGTGTGGTGAAATGATCAAAATCCTTCTCTATTTATGGTTTTTTCAAAGGCATAATTCTGTCAGAATTCGGGCAGAACTCTATGAGAAAATATCAGCAAGATTCGTAACTACAGGGAGGCCAAGTTCAAAATCCAACGTCCACTAACCGAACTCTGGCCAAATTCGGGCCGAATTCTGTTGGAGTTCTGTTAGGGTTTTTGTAAATTGGTTTTGGGCTTTTTGAAAAGATCAAACAGTTAGTAAGTAGTTTGGACTTTTGTAAGTGGACTTATTTTCAAAATAAAAGGGTATTTTAAAAATATTTCTTAGATAGCCTATTTGCCAGTATGATGTAGTGTACATCGTATTCCTAGACTCAATAAATATGAAAAATACATTGATAAAATAGAAAAACCAATAGCCCTTTGATGACGCCTTTCTTCTGATATTTGAGCAAACTTGAAGACGCCTTTTTCCTTGACGGTGGTCGTCTAAAGATAAACAGATCTAAAAATCTGAATATCATTCGGTGGCTTCGCCCCGAACCCCTACGGGTGGTGTTGCCGGATAGGTCGTTGGGCGGTTCAGAGAAATCTTCTTGTATAATGTCATCTTTGGTCCAACATTAATTCTCCATTGCATATGTCCTGGTTTGATAAAGCTTGATCATGCTTACTGCATGTCTACAAGTACATGTTAGACGAACAAAGTAGTATGATGCATTATGATACAAACATAGAAATATGATATAGAACATTAGGATAATGCTAAGTTTAAGTTGCAACAAGATAGTGATTAGATGAATATTAGTGACGTCATTATGTTAAACTTAATTGATTAGCCATAGTAAAAAATATGACAAAATCATAGGGCTAACAGAGTCGACACACTATTAGGGGTACACTGATAGTGTACCACCGCTACACTTCCATTGTACCGAAATTAACACCATTCATGCCAGCAATTTAAGGGGTTTAAAACACGTACGGTATATTGTCAGCGTACCGTCAGAGTTGGGGCTGGTCAGTATCGATGTATGGTTCAGATCTAAAGTGGTAAAATCAACGAGTTTTATTGTCTATGGCTTTTGGTAAAGGTTGAGGTTCCTATAAAAGGATCCCCACCAACCATATGGCTAGTTGAATGGTAGCTTGAGGGTATTATGTGCTAAGAGCGAAAGATGGTTTTCTTTTGGTTTACTAAGATGCCATTAAGGAGAAATTAATGAGAGTTCATTGGAGGTCTCGTAAGGAAAGAATTTTGTATCAATGCTTGTACCTGTAATCTTCTTAGGTTTCTCTTGTTGATCTAATAAAGTTATTTATTCTCTTGTTACGTGGAATATATCGATCTTGACCGAACCACATTAAATCTCGTTGTCTTCTTGTGTACTATTATTTCAACTAATTTGTGCCCTTCTATTTTGTCATCATAACAAGATTATTTTTTGTATTGCTCTTGGGGGTGCAGAACAGGTTTCCATGTAAACATGCTCATATGTTGTTCTTGTTGTGTTTTTTAATATATTTTTATCACATTATTTGTGACAATGCAAGTCACATATGCGAAAGTTCTTGAGCTTGTTCAATGGGGGCAATAACACCTTGGCAAGTTCTTGAGCTCGACAAAGCATGCACATTTCCATAATGCAAGGCTTGGCATAGCCTTTGCTCGTCCCTTGAGTCAAGTTATAGGCTCGATTAAGTTAGGCAAAGTTACGCCGATCGACCTAAGTCATTTCTAGTGCTGTCCCGCTCTTTCTGCGGTTGTCAAGTTAAATAGTCCCACGATCCCAAGGCCTGTCATATGAAGTATGACTTGGACGATAGCGTCGCACAGATCGGAAGTCGATTTGAGACACGATGGCACGGTCCTAGAGTTTTAAGGCACGGGCCACAGTTGATTCATTTATTTTGGAAAATGTCCAAACAGTTATTCTTGAGTTAAGTGAAATGATAGGGCAAGAAATAAAGAAGAATGCTCATGACTGGGTCGTTGAGGCAAGAAAGAAGAGTGCTCGCGACTCCGGGTCGTCGAGGCAAGATCTCAGATGTGAGAAGTATTGAATTTAGCCCTGAAAGAGATGGTAACACTAGAGGCACAATGACTGTGTGAGACGTCAGTTTGAGTCGAGTCTTTCATGGTCATGGACAACTTGTCGACAAGGTAAAGTTTTCCCGTACGGCAACCTGTGGCGCCACGGGACCGTTACGGGCAAAAAAGGAAACAACTATGGCTCTGGGAGCCTAAATAGCTGTGCCTGGGGCAAAGTATTCGGTGGACGCGGATAGGGCTAGCTACCCAAACCAGTCCATCCTATACTCAGCTAAAAAGAAGTCCACCATGGCTCTGGGAGTCAGTGACCAAGTTCATATAGATGTCGACAAATAGCGGCTAACCGCGTGTATGCCTTTGGATTGAGTTGAGTTGAAGGTGTGTACAGTTAGAACACAAAGCTTGGTCCTAAGATTGGGTTTCAACATAGGCATCGTACTTCGGCACGAGATATGGCGTCAAGTCTTGAGTTATCGGCATATGAGTTATTTAAGTTGGTTGAGTTGTTTGAGTTTAAGTCGAGAAACTGCCGTAAGGCAAAGTTGGTTGAGTGACACTAAGATTCACGAGGCTTGATTGGGTCGGTTGGTGATCAAAGTAGCACGGGCCGCGAAGCCGCGATATGGTTAAGTCTTAGTGAGTTGCGAGGCATGGTCTCAATATGGATTTCGTAGCACGGTCACATAGAAAAGGTGTTTATCGTGTAGCTGCATCTCTGATTTTGGCCGTAAGGCAAACACGACTCGATAGGTTAACGTTGTTGGCACGAGAAGTGGTCTAGGGATAAAGTATGAGTTAACGTTGACATTGCAAGCACGGAATGGTTCTGATACACAAGTTGCGCTAAGGCGTCGGTCCTAAAACTGATCCTAAGACAAGAGTAGAAAGACAATACAAAAGGGGGCTATGTTGCACAAAGTAAAGTAAACGTGTTGGTTTTGTATGGGTGGGCGAGGAGCTCATTTCACCAGTACAATTGAGTACTAACACCCACATAGTTTACATGTACAGGCACAGGTAGAAGCTCGTGGCACGGAGCTCGCTTGGATGCGTCGAGGCACGGAGTTCCTTGGTGATTCGAAGCGTGCGGCCGCATGGAGTCAGACTTATACGGGACATAATGTATGGACATCGCCTTCCGAAGCTTCCGCTGGAGTCAGAACTTGTATTGAGAGAAGAGAGAGAGCTGAGTGACTTATAAATGTGAGATGAGTGAGCTTGATTGATTGTAATATTGGCCTTGCGCCCCGCTGTAACCTTTGTTTCAATATCAGTAAAAGAGTTTCTTCTGAATGGCTTGTGTTTGTTCTAATTTTTGCTGCTATTATTCAATATCTCTGTACGGGACTTCTGTGTGACGACTCCGTCGCAGCCGCTGAAATCGGCCGTTATGGAACCCGCCTTGTACGAGCGCAATCTAGGCTCGTGTGGCATCACGCCTTAGCGAGGACGATCGCTCCTACGGGAGCGGACGTGACAACTTCTTCCCCGAAACTGTCATCCTACTCCAGTCATACAAATCGAGGTAAGTTACGGTTATGTTTTCTTGTATTTTATTTAGTAATTGTCTAGCTGCATGTTTAAACCACATTGCTACACGGGACCCTCTCTTAGGGTTCAAATATTGATTGATATTGATTGTGGGAATTGGGGGAATAGTGTAATATTTATGACCAAAACCCCCTATATTGCATGATTATGCGAGCTTACCCCTCTTACATACGGAGATAAGCCGTATCGCGTCGCTATGACGCTATTGTATAACCCAATCCGGTCATAGACGATTACACATTCAAATCACATTATTTTTAATCGTAGAATTATTGGAAAATATTGTTTTAAACTGTTTAGCCTGTACTTTTCCATTATTACTTGAAATATGAGATGCATATTCGTACTTACTCCTCCTCCTGGCTGGAGACAACATTTTTAGGTGACATTAAGGATGCTGAACGCTTAGCTAGTTATCTCCAATTTCCAGTTTTATTATTTTTGGAATTTTGTCAATTTGAATTCTGTATTTTATTCCAGTTCTTTTAGTTTCAGATGTACCTTTCAAATGTTGAATAAAGTTTTAAAATTTTCGTATATTCAGTTATGACAAATGTATAGATGTTGTTGTGAATACCTGCTAATAGAACAGCTTACTGACGTCGTCTCACAACGGTTCAGGCT
>JANAVB010003629.1:0-32500 GCA_029216955.1 Iris pallida
GGCAGGTTGAACGGGCTGAACTGGGGCTCTCCTCCAGGAGGTATAACTCTGGAGGCAACTTCGGAATGCTGGGCTTGATCTCCAGGTTGCTGGTCCACGGGAGGTGCTCCACCTTGCTGATCGGCGGGTCAGGTACAGTGCCGCTGAAGAAGACGACACAGGGAAAACAATAAGGAAGGACCAGGACAGATCAATGATACAAGCATATGATCAGGTCAAGAATTCCAGGGATTTGAAAATACGGGCGGAGATCAAGGGCGAATACTGATTAAGATATATATCGCTAAACCCTCACATTTCTTGATTGACAAGACCTGCATGGGCCACCACTTAAACCATGTCACGCCCCAGAACCAGAATACTGGAGAGCGGGGCGAACATAGCCAGCTACGTATATAAAATAAAGTCCATCTCGCTATAAGGTCACGGCTGTCTAGATATGAGGGTTTACTACAAGCCAACAGTCTCTTAAGGTCAAGCCTACTGTCTCAATCTCAAGCAAATAATAATCACAAGATGTTTGACCACCAATATACAATAAAAGGCGTTCCAAATATTACATATCAGCTGATCATGAAGCTAGTCATACAAAATCTAGGACTAGCAAGAGTTAAGTCATACATGATCAATCCTAGGATTTGTTAATCATGTTTACAGCCCGTAGGCAAACAGTAAGTAAAAGTGCATCGAGCTAACAGGTGCTCGTCGGCTAAACGCCTCAAAAGAATAAATTTACAATAGAGTGAGTGAAACAAAATAGAAAACCCACTCGTAGCCCGGTTCCTTCTAGTCGCCACCATCGGGCTGGAGGTTCGATAGATCCTCGGGAGCTGCTCCAAAATTTGGCCACACAAAACCAGCTGGGTCAAACCCCAGAAAGAGCAAGTGCCACAAAGGAGGCCACAAATAAGACAAAAGCCACCATATCAGAACATAAAATGAAATAAAAGTACAAGTAATAAGGAGCACGTTAGGACAATAAACGACTAGGGACGTGGAACCATTCTGGGAGCCAGGTTACAACCCTAAACCAAACAAGGACCGGGGTTAACCCTTCGCCTGAATATCTCCTTGTCCCTACTCAATTATTGTTAAAGCAAGTAAAACAATCATGTTCAGGAGTACCAGGGTACAGGGACTAACAAGACTTAGATAGGGCTATACATCATCCATTCACAAGCGGCCAAGCAATTACTACGGCTTACTACTTTAACTAACTAGGGTTGTCACAAGCCTAATTACTACAAGATGCAATGAGAATTTCCCAGTCCCAAGCCCTGCAGACCATCCAGTTATCCTTCCGCTTGAGAGTATGGTTGGGTAAATCGCCCTGGAGACGATATACCCTAGGTGACTTAGAGGTGCAACACATGACAGTGCGCTGGAATGTGTTCTACTCGTCGCAGCACAAGTCCATTAAAGCGCCCAGATAACGAGATTGCCTGTGACTGGAAATTCTCCATGAACTATAGTATGATCTAGTCATTAGCCTAATCTATATTCATACGAATCCCTGACCGTGGAAAACAAAGTTACGTCCTAGACATGATGCAAGACAAGACAAGTGGATTGCACAAGCAAGCAAGCAGGAACACCCACGGTGTCAAGTTGATTATACGAGTCAAGTTAGCCGTCGCACAGCATCAAGATAATCATGCCAGGGTACTTGTCAGGAGTGCGCCACGACGGGCCACTATCTTCAGGTGCCCCTACGGGCACTGTCGTGTTGCTAGTTCCTTGTCATACCATGCCATGTACAATAGTCATTCCAAACATATTAAGTAAATCAAGTTCATGACAAAAGGCGTATGGATATAAAATGGCAAAAATATCTAATAAAATATCATATCAGGGCTAAAGAAGAGCCAAGCTTAAGAAAAAAAACAAAATCTCCATGATTGGACAGATTGCGCAAGGGCCCTGGGGGGGGGTTGCGCAGGAGTCAAGTGCGCCAGGGCCAACTGTGCAGGAGTGAGCTGCACAAAGGTCGCTTCGCTGAGCTGGTTGGCGCAGGGGTCAGTTGCGCATGGATGGAAGGCATGGCCAATGGCGCATGGCCGATGGCGCAGGGCAAGCGCGCAGGAGCATGCGCCAAGCGGTGCGCGCAGGCGGGTATGCCAGTCAGCAGGCCGAGCGCGCAGGGAGCGCCAGGGCGCACAGGCCGGGCTCAGGCGAGTGGCAAGGCGAGTGCGCGCAGGGGCAGCAGGCCGGCGCACAGGAGTGCGCGCAGGGGCGCAGCAGGCCGGTGCGCGTCCGCGACCAGCGCTAAAAAGTGTGGCGCGGGCAGCGCGACGCTAACATCACGGCTGGAGGGGGGTCTCCTTCTTCTCAAGCCGGGGGAAGAACACCATGGCCGAAATTCTTAGAACATCACAACTTGGTCATCACAACTCCAAATCCGACTTTGCAAGGTTCTATCTTGGGTGAAATTGAATTCTCTCCAACATAGGAACATCAAAATCCACAAAACTCAACTTAAATAGATCAAAACCATGTAAATCCGAAAATAGAGAAACTTAGATCTAGAACAATGGAGACCTAAATCACAAAATGTCAAGTTCTAATGTTGATCTCCATGCCTAATCTAGCTAATAGACAAATAAAAGTGGTGCTTATTTGGTGGCAAGGTGCACTTGCCTATGGGTGGAGTGTTGTAGAGGAAGGAAGAAGAAGAAATGGAGAAATAAATGAGAGAATTATGGAGGAGAGAGAAAAGTAGGTGGAGATTTAATGAGGTGGGTTGTGGTGGAATGAGGGTTGAACATAGGCTAGGTGTTCCAATCATGTTAAACCAAACCAAACCAATCAAACCAATTCTCTTCCACAAAATAAACCAAGCCAGGTAAAACCCATTTACGAGAACCAAAATCTGCAAGTCAAGCCAATTACAAGTACAGGCCAAAATCTGATAAAATAAATATAGGTCCGAAATACGTAATGCCTGATAAATACGTATTCCGAATATGGTGTTACATACTTTGGTAGATTTAGTGGTCATTGGCTCCGGCACGCATTTCCGTACAAACCAAAATTTTAATGTCCTGGTTAATACCATTTTGAGATCGGATCAACGTAATCCAATTCCAATACCGTTGGATTTGTAACGTTATTCTGCATTTGTGTACATATAATTTGTTAGGTTTAGTGGACTTGTATCCTTGTACATTTTCGGTGTAAAGTGGGTCCGATACGGATACCGTTTTGATCCAAGTTATCTTTTTGCCCTTGTGTCCAAACTGGACCTATGGGTAGGCTATCCTAGCTGATTTGACTATTCTGGACATGTTGGCGATGTTTGTTTCATCATCCGATAATGTTTGTAGATATTTTTCTATGTATCACCATTAGTTACAATTAATTCTTATTATGTTCGTATTTCGAATTAGTACAACGAAACTGAGATCAGTCGATTCTAGTGATCTCACTTCACTGAAATTGACAAGATGACCAAGAGAATCACTATGATAAGATTATTAACCTTACCGTTGATCATCTTATCTCGATTTATGTGTCGTAGGTTTCGATGTATGAATAACGAGGTACAACTATATTTTAATACTAGATTTGACCATGTTTGACCAGGGTTGACTGTTTTGACTCAAGGTCAACTACATGTCAAAATTGGACCTAGATTGGCCTAGGAGTTGACCAAAGTTGACCAATTAATCAAAAGTCAATTGTAAGTCAACACTTGACCTAGTTTGGCTTAGTTTGACCTAGTTAACTTTGTGTGACCTAGTTGACTAGTTTTACTAGAGTTTGATCTAGTTTGACTAGATTGTTGATCAAAGTTGACCAAGAGTTGACTTTGACTTAGAAGAGCCTAGAATCATTTAGATTGTATTATAAACTTCATTTATTACATCTTGAACACTTTATAACCTGTGTTGCTCTAAATAGGACTCTATGGCTTCAATTTGGACATCTATACCTATCAGCTATTCAGGTTATCAGGCGAGTACATTCTCTGATCGTTTCATATTTGCTAGGACTTATATTCTTGCTCTAGATTACTTACTTGATGTTGTCATGATGTTATCACGAATTAGTACTATATGGATCTTTTCATGAGATGTTATCCCTAAGCGGTACATCGGGTATTTCATGTTCATGTACTTTATCATGTGCATCATGTACTCCTTGGGTTGTTATCCCCAAGCGGGTAAATCACTTAGTCACTTACAGTTCTTATTTACCATATAGATATTTCTAGTTTATAAATATCTCTCATCTTTCGTATACATTTCTTACGGTTCATGTATCTTACTCTTTTGCTTACTTTACATTTCCTGCCATGATGTGAATTGAATGAGAAATTTTGTGCTCATTTCTGTCCTGACTGGACCTGTTTAAATATAACAGATAATACTTAGGGTTTCTGTACCACCTGCTATGGAGAACACCTAGATGATACTGTGAGTTGGATCTTCAGGAGGATCCAGCTATAGTTGTGGACACCATCCCTATTACTAGGCTAGACTGCTAGGTTACTTATCTTATTATATTTGTGTTGTCTTGAGTTGGATTATTTTTGGATGTTGAGATGTTGGTGTTGTTTAGACGCTTGGACTTATTTCCCTTCTGTTTGTATATCTTGTGACTTCATATCTATCTTATCGTGCTTATTATCTACCTCTAGTTTTGTGTTTGAGTTGTATCCTTCTGTGATTGTCCTCCGTTGGAAGAGTATATCATATTAAGTTTAGTTGTGATTGTAACCTAGAATAGCGTTCTACCGCCGATACTGAGGCGTAGGCTGGACGTACCCAATTCTCGTGCCCCTACACTGGGTGCGGGTTATGACACGTTTTTAGTGGGGCCCATGAAGGTCGAGATTCGTATTAGTGCTAAGTCGTGTAGTGCGACGATTAGTTGTACTGCTGTGCACCTGCGATAAGAGATAAGGAATATGTTTTAGAATTGGATGATACTCAATCACAGGTAGAATTTCTTAAGAGATTTCTGGGATAACCCTTAAAATCTTATTATAAACTATCTCGAAATTCGATTCCAACCACTTCTGTTTGCCTTCCTTATTGATGAATTTGATTCTTGTTGTTCATTGTTGATTTAATTTTCTACCAAGATAAACCGTATGGGCTAGGTCGTCTCAGTTATGGAATTTAGAGTCTTCTACAGTCATATTAACTGGCATGGCGAGGACATATAGTCTGATTTTGGATGTATTTTTCGGGTGTAGAAATTTAAGGTTTTCGTAGCCAAGCTAGCGGCAAAGCAAAAATTTTAAATACTATGATTCTAGAGGTATGTACCTTAGTTGCATGCTCTATTATTTATCGTAGCCTTACTAGTATAACAAGACTTCTGAGTATCATGATTTTGGACAGATGCATATGATTATCAGATTGTACTATGAGAGGTTTCTAAACACATCATCTCTACCTTTCATTTCAGTCTTTTCAAAAAAATAAAAAAAATGTTTTTCCATCCTTAATTAACTTAGGAGTAGGGACAGATTTAGTTAATTAGTCTAAATATTTAGAACTTACTTAGTTATAATTCTTTCGTAGTATGATGATTTGATAGCTCGTATTAGAGTTTATCTTAGAAATGATAGTCTAGTTTTGACATTAGAACAATAACCCTTGTAGTTAAATCTCTGTTGTTTATGATTACCGATTTTCACATAGGGTGTTAGTCTCCTACCAGGAGGTAGTTACCCCTCCGATTGATAGAATGATAGTAGGATGTATATATCTAGATGGTTAGAACAGTATATAGAAAATTTTAAAGATTTGGAGACGATTTTAAGATTTAAGAAGGATGATATTGAAGGTGTATGTGAAGGAAATACGAAGGTCAATTTTATAATAGAGAATAAGTCCTGTATGACATAGTAGTATTAGCTTCGAAAGATTTGAGGACAGTTATTTGAACAAGTTTGAGGATTTCATAATCTTGATATAGTAATTTTGGATCCAAGTTGAGACAAGGTGTAGGAATTTAAATCGCGGGATGATTAAGTTGATATGGGATAATAAGATAAAAAAGAAGGAGTTTTAACAAGAGCATCATTCATGATAAATGCCTTGGGAATTTAGGCCTTGCTTCCAGGAGGGAGTTCTAGTTCTCAGACCTAGTTGGAGATGAGTTTTGACCTAAACCTTAATATATCTTTTGGAGATGTTTTGATATACCCCTTGCTTGTCTATTTTGATACCATGTGATCGCCTAGTACTGTCATATGGTTAGTATAACTAGATGAGACCCTAGACTGACATTACATGCCATGACCCCGTAGGTTACTCTTTCAAATTGTATGATGTAGATAAAGTTTCTGAGACTATGATTGTTGGGGGTTTGACCTAGAAGGAGTATGACCACTTTAAATTTCGAGAACCAAATTCTTATAAGGTGGGTAGGATGTGACAACCCTGAATTTAGGGTTTATTTTAAAATTTTCTAATTGAATTATTTTCAATAAATATTTTATTATAATTTTTTATCGTTAAATATACTTTTTCGTGCAATTGATTTATGGAGCGTCAAAGATGTCCATCTCTGGAAACTTTCTGTATGAGATTTGTAGTGGACAAGATTACCTTCTTTTTGGTATATAATATCCCACTCAAACTTGGTCCCTTGTACTCTTTTTATATTGCACAACTTTCGGATCAATTTAGGCCATTGAACCATTCCCACTTTTATTTATGATTATCGAATGCACATTGCCACGACTTTTAATTTAGGAGCACAATACTAGTTGTTTCATCAAAACCAACTTCTCATGCATGATCGAGTCGAGACACTCTACACCCATGACCTTTGTGTCCTACTCAGACACACCATCTTGTACTTTATTTGCTTCACACAACTTTCCAGACACAAGTCTCGACCATAATTCATCCCACAGAGTTAAATTTCTTTTTGAATTGAATTGGGGACACCCTTTCGACCCAAACCTGTCAACCCAAAATATGGACACAGTCCACTTTAAGCATACTACCCATATAACACTTGTGTCCCATTTAATTTAGCCCCCGTATGCTACTTATTTACCTATGATCATAAATAACTAAAATTAAACCATTTATTACACCAAGTCCGATTTTGACCCAACCCGACTCCTTGGAACCAAACCCAAGCTTTACGTTACCCCCTCATGAATACTAGCACTCATCCTTCAACAAAACACCAAACACCTAATGTTTCCACTCCAAATATTCAAAGGATAAATCCATTGATTAAATTCCTAAAAATAACTTAATCCCCCCATTTAATCGTAGCCATTGATTTACTCTCTACCAATCCACACCACTTACTCCCATATGGCAACACCCTCTACCCCTAAATTGTGGTCGGCTCTAATAATTCTCTCTCTCTTTACTTTGTAAAGAATCTCACTTTCTTTATTTTTTTCACTCACAGCCACTCAATTCTTTCTCTCTCTTTACTTTTTCCAACCACAACCAACTCACGCCTACCACACCACACACTTTCTCTCATTTGGAACACACACAAAGTTCTACCCACCCGTGTAGGGCTGAATTCTCTCCTCACACATTCAATGTACCTCTCCCACAAGCCCCATGCTGAACACCCCTTCTTCATTTCCTTCCTCCTTAGCATCAACAACACCCATAGCCATCACCACCTACATCACCATCAGCACCACCATCCTCCATGGCCGAGGCTCACAATCCTCGATTTACCATCATCATAGCCATTATCTACTTCCTCCTCATCACCTTCTTCTTCTCCACTTCTTCCTCATCCTCCTTAAACCGTCCCCCGACAGCCCCCTCCCTTGCCGACCGCCACAATTGCGTGCCACCACAACCCTCGCCAAGCAAGCACGTGTTAGTGATGCAACTGCAGTTGCGAGCAGTAGCAAGAACGTGGCAGCAGCGGGTGGGGCAAATGCCACCACCGCAAGCCGTCGCGGCCAACCACGGCCACCACGACCCCCCAGGGCTCCGATGACCTCAAGAAAACACCTCCGTGGCCACCTTTATCCTTCCCGATGAGCCATGTAGGTGATTTGTGCATTTTGGATGAAATTCCGTCGTAACACGCACGGGATCGGATCCAGAATTTTATTTCGGGACAGCAACTTTGCGTACATTTTTTCGAGAAATCCGACCGTTGGATCGACGAACACTTTCCTCCATTGCAATCTTGCTATATACCCCTTCACCCCTGTCATGTTTCAACTGCTAATTCGATCGTTGATAGATCAAAACCGGCCGCCAAGTTGACCATTTAAATTGTGTTATTTTTGGACAGTTTTGTGGAGCCAACTTCGTCGACTCGTATCTCTGCCGTCGTAGCTCCGTTTGACACACCACCAGTTCCTGTGCACAGTTGGTATATCCCTATTCTTGCCCCCTCATGATTCGTTTAATTGTGAGCTTGTTTGATTAGTTAAATTTGACGCCAAAGTTGGCCGTCCGAATTCATAATTTTCAACTTAAAAAATTCAATTTTTGAACCCGGGACTCCGGATTATAATTTCGACACCACCGATAGACTTGTGGTGTCGTTATGGCCCAAATTCATATAAAGTTTGTTAGATTTGGAGGACGTGGGCCCTGATACTTTTTTCGGTGCAAAGTCGGCCCCACAATCGGAGTTAATAGACCATTTTGAGATCGGCTCATTGGAATCCAATTCCGGATATACATTTGAGTTTTTATCGTTATTCTGGACTCGTTGACATATACTTTGCTAGATTTAGTGGACATTGGCTCCGGCACGCATTTCCGTCAAACCGAAATTTTAATGTCCTGGTCAATGGACAATTTTGAGATCGGATCAATGGAATCAAATTCCGGATATACTTCGTATCGTAATTCCGAATTCGTGGACAAATAATTTGTTAGGTTTAGTGGACTTGTATCCTTGTAAAATGGGTCCGATACGGATACCGTTTTGACCCAAAATTACATTTTTGTCCTTGTGTCCAAACTGGACCTATGGGTAGGCCGTCGTAGCTGATTTGACCATTCTGGACATGTTGGCGATGTTTGTTTCATCATCCAACAATGTTTGTAGATATTTCTCTATGTATCACCATTAGTTATAATTAATTATTATTATGTTCGTATTTCGGAATTAGTACAACGAAACTGAGATCAGTCGATTCTAGTGATCTCACTTCGCTGAAATTGATAAGATGACCATGTTGATCACTATGATAAGATTATTAACCTTACCATTGATCATCTTACCTCGATTTACGTGTCATAGGTTTTGATGTATGAATAACGAGGTACAACTTTATATTTTAATACTTAGACTAGATTTGACCCTATTTTACTAGGGTTGACTGTTTTGACTCAAGGTCAACTACAAGTCAACATTGGACCTAGGTTGGCCTAGGAGTTGACCAGAGTTGACCAATTGACCAAAAGTCAATTGTAAGTCAACACTTGACATAGTTTGGCTTAGTTTGACCTAGTTGACTTTGTGTGACCTAGTTGACTAGTTTGACTAGAGTCTGACCAAGTTTGACTAGATTGTCAACCATAGTTGACTTTAATTTAGAAGGGCCTAAAATCATGTAGATTGTATTGTAAACTTCATTTATTACACCTTGAACACTTTATAACCTGTGTTGCTCAAGATAGGACTCTATGGCTTCAGTTTGGACATCTATACCTATCAGTTGTTCAGGTTATCAGGCGAGTATATTCTCTGATCATTTCATACTTGCTAGAACTTATATTCTTGCTCTAGATTACTTACTTGATGCTGTCATGATGTTATCACGAATTAGTACTATATGGTTCTTTTTACTACTAAAATAAGGCAAATTAGCGACGTCACGATACATCGCTAATTATGGAAAATACGTCGCTAATCGTAATTAGCGATGACTTTAGCGACGAAAAATAAAGGTC
This sequence comes from Iris pallida, assembly GCA_029216955.1. NCBI lineage: Eukaryota > Viridiplantae > Streptophyta > Magnoliopsida > Asparagales > Iridaceae > Iris > Iris pallida. The sequence goes on from JANAVB010003629.1 coordinate 9,864, forward strand.
GCTAATTGTGGAAAATGCTCAGCGTCGGCTCCCTCCATGGAGCCATCGACAGGAGGAATGTTGGACACGAGATCAGGAATGCTGGACGACGAGGGAGGAGTCGCCAACCTGCTGCAACTGTCCTATCCCGGTAATGGACCGGGAACAGAACGGTACACTGGCGTATTCGGAGATGAGGATGAGGGTACGAAATCTACAACCCGATCCCAAGGCAGATGGGACTACCTAATATAATATCCTCCACGTCGTCCTCCTGGTCTAGTCATACCTGATAATAATATATGACAATAAAACAAATATACATATTTATATGATAGACATCATAGGTTTTTGAAAAATATCATAGTCACAGATAAAAGTGTCACTAAAGTGTCACAGATTTATATGATAAAAGTGTCACTAAAGTGTCAAATATGATGATAAAATAAACGTACAGATTTAATCCTCTTCTGAAATTTATCTAGTTCGTTTTGCTCATCTTCTTCTTCTTCTTCTTCTTCTTCTTCTTCTTTTTTTTCTTCTTCTTCTTCTTCTTTCTTCTTCTTCTCTTCTTCTTCTTCTTCTTCTTCTACTTCTTCCTCCTCCTCTACATGTTTACTTCATCTGCATCTTCCTCTTCAGATAATTCTACTTCTTTTACACAATTAGATGTGTAATGAGGAACTTTCGTCGTGTCTACTTCTATAATATTAGTTACAAGAGGTAGTTTATCCTCTTGATAAGCTATATCGTCAACGTCAAAGGTATTTCTAGCTTTGGTCTTGCATACTGCCCACCAGTCCGACCTTGTTGTTCCCCGTTTAGGATAACTTATGAAGTACACGAGCTGAGCCTGACTTGATAGGATAAATGGTTCATAGGCTTGATATCGACGCCGATAGTTTATATCCACAAGACCGTACTTGTCTACTTTCCAACCTTGACCTTCAACCGGATCGAACCAATCACACCTGAATAACACAATCTTAGCAGGCTCTATTCCATAACTATATGTCAGCTCCATAATCTCCCGTAGGACGCCATAGAAATCATTGCCTGCATCAACAAATTTGTAGTTCGAAGATCTGATACACAAACTGCTATTTTTGGTGGAATCGAGATCCATAAAGTTGTCTCTGATCGGAAAAGTTGTTGACTTGAACCTAAACCCATTAACACAGTAGCTTAGCCATATTTTTGCAGCATAAATTGGTACCTTGGCTAGCGTTCTAATAGACTCATTCTAAAGTCTTGCGTATAGACGATCGACCTAAATACCACAAAAAAATAAATTAAGCTCATTCTCAAGTGCATATACAGAAAGGTAATTACAGAGTTCTCAAGTCTTACATATACACTCAACCATGATAGAAAATAATGCCTCATTTTTGTTCTAGTTCTTCTGTTATGTGTGGCCTACCTGACCTCATATCATCATTAAATATGCTGAAAACAACATCGTTCAATTAATGTAATAGTATAATAATCAACACTATTAAAATAATGTAGGCGTATTAATTACTTACCCTCTAGCTTCTCCACTTCGTTATTGTAGCACCCAGTTTCCCAAATAAGGGTAATTTTGAAATTTCATGTTTATAATTATTTTAATAATGATATTTAATTCATGATATGATTGTTGGTGATTTTAAATTATTTTAAAATTATTTAAATCAATGACTTATGATTTTGACGTTTTGCTAGTGAAACCCTAGAGACTGTTTGACCTAGAGCCTAACCATGTGATTATAATATTTTAATGTCATTTTTGGCCTAAGAATATTTTTGCATTTGACCTCTTTGAATTATTTTGATATTATTTTATTATTTATGATATTGTTTTGGGGTTATTTGAGTTGGGTTCGAATTTCAACTCAATCCGACTTGAAACGGGGACCCGGGGGTAGTTTGACTCTAGTGGGACCCACACACTAGTTAGGTATGGCCACATGATATTAATTTTAGTCTACATGATAGAAATATTTTAGTTAGAGGTTAGACTAATTATTATGGATAAGGTTAGTGTGATTAGAGACTTTAGAATGACTAATTTAGCCCCAACCAATTAGCCCTTTCCTAAAACTCATAGAATAGGTTAGTAGGGGCTTTTGGACTTTTCCAAATAGGACAAAACCACCTTTATGGCCAGCCATAATAAGGATAGGGTTGAGCCTCCCATTTGTCATTATTCATCTATTTTTCTCTCTCTTGTTCTTTCCTAAATGCCTAGAGAGCAATCCCTAGCAATTTCTCCACCAAATCCTTCTATTTCACCACCAAATCTTCTTCTTTCCTTCTCCATTCTAGCCAAGGAGGAAGCTACCCAAGTTTGGGAGGATTCGAAGCTCGTTCGTGTCCTTTTGGAATCTCTACGTGTCGGTGTCGCTCCGGGAAGGTTTTTCTTCGATTCGATCTACCGGAAGGTATAAATCTCTTCTCCTTTTTATTTTTTCATGCATATAGGTCTATTTTGAACCCATAGGAATGACCCCCATGGTTGTATCTCCATTTGTGTCTATTTTGTGTCCATTTGGAGGTCATAGGAGTGTCCTTTGTGTTGTGGATGTGTTCATGTTACATATATATATATATATATATATATATATATATATATATATATATATATATATATATATATATATATATATATTGTAATGAGAGTGTATCTATATTTATATATGTAATAAATGGTTCATGATGATTATATAATCAAGTTTGTGAGTGTGGTTCCTCATATTATTATTGCTAGTATTGTTGTGGATAATTAGGATATATATTGTGTATTCTTTTGGCTCAAACTATCTAAATCCGTCATGATTTTTATCCACGTTTTTAATTTCAGCCCTAACTTAGAAATGTCATAACTTCTAGCTCAAAGCTCGGTTTAATCTCCCGTTTTTTTTAAAAGAAGCGTATTGAAGTTAGCTTTCCTAAAACATGTATTAGTAGGCCTAATTCTTTCTGTAACTTTCTGGAGAATTATTGAGTGTCAGCTGTACGAAAGACAAACGCGTTCTCGGTGTTTTCGCGATTCCGGGAGTTTCCGGAAACGAAAACGCGATCCGTTTGAAGTTTCGGAAAGCTAACACATAGATCTATAACATACTTTAATTCTAAATTTTAATTCATGCTGAGATAGTACAGTATTGATTATTAGTAGGAGTTACTATTCGGCATATGCATTTTGTGCACCCTTGTGTGTAATATAATGTTCTATTTGATTTTAACCCATGTTAATGTATATACATTATGTAATTAAATAGAGAATACAAGCATGAGTAAATGGTAAAATAAATAATGTATGAGGTGTAAGTATCCTATCTAATGTAAGCATGTATAAGTATGGCTTGTAATGAATATGTAGGTTCCATAGTATGTAATGTATGGTGCATATAGTGGTGCAAGAGAATAATGAATGATGAATGAATGCAAGCATGAATGTAATATAATAATAGATGTAATATATACAATATACAAGTTAATGAGATGTAATGTTCTATGTTAACACAAATCCTATATTACCTCATGTACCCCTTACACTATGTTGACACTATCACACTTGACACATTGTTCACTTACACTTTGACACTCTTTGATATGTATACACTATGTATGCCCATTTAACCCTCACTTGCCCCTTTGCCATGTTCATATACACACATATAGCCTCTTAAATAAGTATTTATGAATATAGTTAACTTAGCTATGTATGTATATTATATATATGTTTGCATATTGTGTTGTAATATATAAGTTTATATAACCATTTGAAATGCAATGATTATATACCTAATGTTGAATACCAATATATGCATGTGTATATATGTGTAGACATATATAGCTTAAAGTAATAGATTACCTAGTGTATATCCAATGTGAATTCTTGCCTATTTGAGTATTGAATAATTGCATGCTATATAGAGTTGGGTGTATGTTGGCTTGTATAGCCTTGTATTGATGTGTGCTTGCTAGGATAGTCTTGGTTAGGCCTAGTAAGACTTGCTGGATTAGGACATGACCTAGTTTGACCTAGTTTGACTAGTACAGTTGACCAGAGTTGACCAAGGGTTGACTTTGGCCTAGTTTGACCTAGATTCATGTAGAATGCATTGTAGTGCTTTATATTACCCTTCTGGACATGTTGTGACTTGTGCTGTTCTAATTAGGAGCCAGACACCTCTCTTCGGACATTATCTTTACCTTGGACATTCAGATATCAGGCGAGTACATTCTCTGATCGTTTCATACTTGTCACGACTTATATTCTCGCTCTAGATTACTTTTACTTGATGCTGTCACGTTATCATCACGGATTGGTACTATATGGATCTCTTCTTGGGATGTTATTCCCCTTAGCGGGCGCATCAGATACTTTATGACATGTGTTTCATGTACATCATGTATTCCTTGCTTCTGCGTTATTCATGTACACTCATGTTCTCTCATGTTCTTACATGTACGTTCATGTACTCTCATGTTCTTTTATGTATGCTCATGTTTCCTCATGTGTTTCTTGTATAACCAAAACATCATGTCCGTAACGTAACTTGAATAGATCCTTGTGTATTGATTGTGGGTAGGGGTGAGTATAAATGGTCATGTGATTTACCCATCATGTTCATTCTGTTACTTTTCATGTTTTATCATGTATAACATAGCCTTATTAGCTGATGTCCTACATGTTCACTCATGTACATCATGTTCAACCTAAGCCAATTACATGCCATCTCGTACTCTAAATCACTAGTCACTTATAGTTCTTACTTATCATGTATATATTTCCAGTTATCAAATATCTCTCCTGTTTTCATGTACATCTTCTTACAGCATTTCATGTATCTTATTCTATTGCCTGCTTTATATTTTCTGACATGATATGAACTGCATGAGATGTATTGTGCTCGCTCCTGTCCTGATTATACCTGTTGATAAATTTTACAGATAGCCTGGGATTGCCTGCTAGCCTAGAGGAGACACAGTAGAGGTTATTTAGATAGTTATTTCATTTTGTCGGAAGTTATATTTACTTTGTGGATTACTGTATTTAAGTTTTGAGATGTACTTCTGGATTTATGTATCTTAGACACTTAGACTTCTATCTCCTGTATCTCTTTTGGATTTTATATTTTATCTATCTTCCATTATGCTCTACCTTAGATGTGATTGAGTTTACATTCTGCTATGTCACCCCCATTCGGGGAGTATAAACTGCTAAGCCTTATACTGTTAGATGCATGAGACCTAGGACAGCGTTCTACCGCCGACACTGCGGTGTAGGCTGGGCGTTGTTACGTTCTCGTGCCCTAACTCTAGGGTGCGGGTCATGACACGTTTTTAGTGGTGGCCCATGCAGGTCGAGTTTATGTAGTGGTATTCGAACTTGAGTACCACTACAGCCTGCAGTAGGAATAGGATATATCTTGAAGGTACTCAATCACAGTTAGGAACCCTTGAGAGATTCCCGGAACGACCCTTGAGAATCTTATTTTAACTTTGATTTGAGAACTCTTTTTCCCTTGATTTGATTTATTTTTACTTACTGTTGTTAAATTTGATTTTGATGGATTATGGTTGAATTTGAGTTATATTCATTGATTTTGATGAATGATTGTCGAATTTTGAATCTTGATGATAGCTGTTGCATCCGAGTTGTATTTTGATGGATTTTTGTTCATTTTGAATTTTGAAGTTCGTTGATAAATTTGATTTGATTTATGGGTATTCATTGTTGATTTAATTTATTTTATTTTTTTGACAAGATGAAATTATATGGGCTAGGTCATCTATGTTATGGAATCTAGTCTTCTATAGTCACATTAGCCAGCATGGTGAGGACATATAGTCTGACTCTGGATATATTTCTCGGGTGTAGGAATTTAAGGTTTTCGCAGCCAAGCTAGGGGCACCGCAAGAATGTTAAATACCACGATTCTAGAGGTATGTGCATAAGTCAAGGACTCTGTGATTATCGTAGCCTTGCTTACTAGTATGACGGGAATTTAGAGTACCATGATTTTGGATAGACGCATATGAATATCAGATTGTACCTTAAATATTTTCAAGCATGTTTTCTCTACTTTGATGCAGTCCTTCAAAAAGAATTATTATTTGTTTTGCTTTGTTTTGCTTCTAATTATTTAACTTAGGAGTAGCTTGTGTAACTTCTTGCTATGAGTTTCTTCTTAATACAATGAATCGATGATTTTGCTAGACTTTATCTTGGATTTGATATTTAGCTCTGGTTTCAAAATGGTTCCTTCTTTTAGGCAAATAAGTAAACAACTTTTATCATTATTTCCTTCTTGCTATTATTCTAGTATTGAATAATAATAATAAAACTGCCTTGATTTCGTCAATCACCTATTTTGCGATCTTGGTAGGAATCTAAATGTTGGTCTTAACGTATAATTAATTTTTTTTTAGGACATGAGAATATATGAGTATATTTACATAGTGGATACTTGCCTGATACGTATGCATGCTACACTTGATTTTCCACCTATCTAAATACATATTAATATGTTGTTAATGTTAAAATTTTCAAAACTCTAATATTTCTGGTTTTCTGCTTTTCCAGTTTAAATTTGTAATTTAAATATAAATTTCATGTTATTAGTTTTGTCTACATAACTGCACATGTATGATATCTGCAGAGTTTCAATTTTTAGAGAAATTGGTTAAGTTATGTTAAATTTGTAAAATCTGAGACTACATTATGTTAATATTATACTGGTTTAAATGTTAGCTTATTTTCAGATTTTGTATGTAAATGCTGAACTAAAACTGGGTTTAACCTTTCAATACTAAGCTATAACCATGTACAAGGACACACACACACCCTAACTTAGTATACGCTGTCATGTAACCTAACCTTTCCTCTCTATGTTATGATCACATACTTGTATAGATATATATAGAGCTTAGGCATACATGTTATAATATATGTATATACATAACTAAATCTCTACCTCTTATAGATGTTTATGGTTAGCCATGCATGTTATGATTAAATAGGTTGTGTATTGTAGGTTGTTAACCCATATGCCATGAGTAGTGTAACAGGATAGCTCATATACAATTTCATGTATATTTCACATACACCCATACACACACAAACCACATAACATTACATAATGCTAGTTTTTCCTCTCTAACGCTCTCTCTGTATATATATATTGTGATTTGGATTTCAATACAAGTGATTTTCAATTCCTTAATTTTTGAATTTGATTTTCTGTACCCTTTTTCAGATAATTGGTAGTTGCCTTTATTTTGTTTTGATAAGTACCAGTTTCATATAGGATGGTAGACCGCCTTATAGTTTTGATGGTTTGTTGTTTCTGTAACTTCTCTAGTTTAGCACCCTAGATTGCTTGTATGTTTTGATACCCTATGACCGTTTCGGTTAGCATGACTAGTATACCTAGATGAGACTTTCACTACCACCGTATGCCATGACCCTGTATGTCGTCCTTTTGATCACATGATTTGTTTTAATCTGGGACTTTGATTGTGGGGGTTTGACCTAGAGGGAGTATGGACATTTTAATTTCGAGGACGAAATTTTTCTAAGGTGGGTAGAGTTGTAGCACCCAGTTTCCCAAATGAGGGTAATTTTAAAATTTCATGTTTATAATTATTTTAATAATGATATTTAATTCATGATATGATTTTTGGTGATTTTAAATTATTTTAAAATTATTTAAATCAATGACTTGTGGTTTTGACGTTTTGCTAGTGAAACCCTAGAGACTGTTTGACCTAGAGCCTAACCATGTGATTATGATATTTTAATATCATTTTTGGCCTAAGAATATTTTTGCATTTGACCTCTTTGAATTATTTTGATATTATTTTATTATTTATGATATTGTTTTGGGGTTATTTGAGTTGGGTTCGAATTTCAACTCAATCCGACTTGAAACGGGGACCCGGAGGTAGTTTGACTCTAGTGGGACCCACACACTAGTTAGGTATGGCCACATGATATTAATTTTAGTCCACATGATAGAAATATTTTAGTTAGAGGTTAGACTAATTATTATGGATAAGGTTAGTGTGATTAGAGACTTTAGAATGACTAATTTAGCCCCAACCAATTAGCCCTTTCCTAAAACTCATAGAATAGGTTAGTAGGGGCTTTTGGACTTTTCCAAATAGGACAAAACCACCTTTATGGCCAGCCATAATAAGGATAGGGTTGAGCCTCCCATTTGTCATTATTCATCTATTTTTCTCTCTCTTATTCTTTCCCAAATTCCTAGAGAGCAATCCCTAGCAATTTCTCCACCAAATCTTTCCATTTCACCACCAAATCTTCTTCTTTCCTTCTCCATTCTAGCCAAGGAGGAAGCTACCCAAGTTTAGGAGGATTCGGAGCTCGTTCGTGTTCTTTTGGAATCTCTACGTGTAGGTGTCGCTCCGGGAAGATTTTTCTTCGATTCGATCTACCGGGAGGTATAAATCTCTTCTCCTTTTTATTTTCTCATGCATATAAGTCTATTTTGAACCCATAGGAATGACCCCCATGGTTGTATCTCCATTTGTGTCTATTTTGTGTCCATTTGGAGGTCATAGGAGTGTCCTTTGTGTTGTGGATGTGTTCATGTTACATATATAGATTTATATATATATATATATTGTAATGAGAGTGTATCTATATTTATATATGTAATAAATGGTTCATGATGATTATATAATCAAGTTTGTGAGTGTGGTTCCTCATATTATTATTGCTATTATTGTTGTGGATAATTAGGATATATATTGTGTATTCTTTTGGCTCAAACTATCTAAATCCGTCATGATTTTTATCCACGTTTTTAATTTCAGCCCTAACTTAGAAATGTCATAACTTCTAGCTCAAAGCTCCGTTTAATCTCCCATTTTTTTAAAAAGAAGCGTATTGAAGTTAGCTTTCCAAAAACATGTATTAATAGGCCTAATTCTTTCTGTAACTTTCTGGAGAATTATTTGAGTGTCAGCTGTACGAAAGACAAACGCGTTCTCGGTGTTTTCGCGATTTCGGGAGTTTCCAGAAACGAAAACGCGATCCGTTTGAAGTTTCGGAAAGCTAACACATAGATCTATAACATACTTTAATTCTAAATTTTAATTCATGCTGAGATAGTACAGTATTGATTATTAGTAGGAGTTACTATTCGGCATATGCATTTTGTGCACCCTTGTGTGTAATATAATGTTCTATTTGATTTTAACCCATGTTAATGTATATACATTATGTAATTAAATAGAGAATACAAGCATGAGTAAATGGTTAAATAAATAATGTATGAGGTGTAAGTATCCTATCTAATGTAAGCATGTATAAGTATGGCTTGTAATGAATATGTAGGTTTCATAGTATGTAATGTATGGTGCATATAGTGGTGCAAGAGAATAATGAATGATGAATGAATGCAAGCATGAATGTAATATAATAATAGATGTAATGTATGCAATATACAAGTTAATGAGATGTAATGTTCTATGTTAACACAAATCCTATATTACCTCATGTACCCGCTTACACTATGTTGACACTATCACACTTGACACATTGTTCACTTACACTTTGACACTCTTTGATATGTATACACTATGTATGCCCATTTAACCCTCACTTGCCCCTTTGCCATGTTCACATACACACACATAGCCTCTTAAATAAGTATTTATGAATATAGTTAACTTAGCTATGTATGTATATTATATATATGTTTGCATATTGTGTTGTAATATATAAGTTTATATAACCATTTGAAATGCAATGATTATATACCTAATGTTGAATACCAATATATGCATGTGTATATATGTGTAGACATATATAGCTTAAAGTAATAGATTACCTAGTGTATATCCAATGTGAATTCTTGCCTATTTGAGTATTGAATAATTGCATGCTATATAGAGTTGGGTGTATGTTGGCTTGTATAGCCTTGTATTGATGTGTGCTTGCTAGGATAGTCTTGGTTAGGCCTAGTAAGACTTGCTGGATTAGGACATGACCTAGTTCGACCTAGTTTGACTAGTACAGTTGACCAGAGTTGACCAAGGGTTGACTTTGGCCTAGTTTGACCTAGATTCATGTAGAATGCATTATAGTGCTTTATATTACCCTTCTGGACATGTTGTGACTTGTGCTGTTCTAATTAGGAGCCAGACACCTCTCTTCGGACAGTATCTTTACCTTGGACATTCAAATATCAGGCGAGTACATTCTCTGATCGTTTCATACTTGTCACGACTTATATTCTCGCTCTAGATTACTTTTACTTGATGCTGTCACGTTATCATCACGGATTGGTACTATATGGATCTCTTCTTGGGATGTTATTCCCCTTAGCGGGCGCATCGGATACTTTATGACATGTGTTTCATGTACATCATGTATTCCTTGCTTCTGCATTATTCATGTACACTCATGTTCTCTCATGTTCTTACATGTACGTTCATGTACTCTCATGTTCTTTCATGTACGCTCATATTTCCTCATGTATTTCTTGTATAACCAAAACATCATGTCCATAACGTAACTTGAATAGATCCTTGTGTATTGATTGTGGGTAGGGGGTGAGTATAAATGGTCATGTGATTTACCCATCATGTTCACTCTGTTATTTTTCATGTTTTATCATGTATAACACAGCCTTATTGGCTGATGTCCTACATGTTCACTCATATACATCATGTTCAACCTAAGCCAATTACATGCCATCTCGTACTCTAAATCACTAGTCACTTACAGTTCTTACTTATCATGTATATATTTCCAGTTATCAAATATCTCTCCTGTTTTCATGTACATCTTCTTACAGCGTTTCATGTATCTTATTCTATTGCCTGCTTTATATTTCCTGACATGATATGAACTGCATGAGATGTATTGTGCTCGCTCCTGTCCTGATTGGACCTGTTGATAAATTTTACAGATAGCCTGGGATTGCCTGCTAGCCTAGAGGAGACACAGTAGAGGTTATTTAGATAGTTATTTCATTTTGTCGGAAGTTATATTTACTTTGTGGATTACTGTATTTAAGTTTTGAGATGTACTTCTGGATTTATGTATCTTAGACACTTAGACTTCTATCTCCTGTATCTCTTTTAGATTTTATGTTTTATCTATCTTCCATTATGCTCTACCTTAGATGTGATTGAGTTTACATTCTGCTATGTCACCCCCATTCGGGGAGTATAAACTGCTAAGCCTTATACTGTTAGATGCATGAGACCTAGGACAGCGTTCTACCGCCGACACTGCGGTGTAGGCTGGGCGTTGTTACGTTCTCGTGCCCTAACTCTAGGGTGCGGGTCGTGACAGTCATCGTCGCAGTTGAGTAATACATACACCTGAGCAGCCCTTAGCTCATCATCGTTCAGATATCTCTTCTTCATTTTACCCGATGGCTTTCCTGGAGCATTGAATACCTTCAGTATTGTATCATTACATTCATGATCTCCGTCGTCGTTTCTGGAAGCTCTCGTTCTATTAGTTGTAACATGAGGCTTGAAATACATCAAACAAAAGTTTCTAATCTCCTCGAGAACATAGGCTTCACAAATAGAACTCTCGACCCGTGCCTTATTTTTTACCTTTATTTTTAGGTGATTCAAATGTCGCTCAAACGGGTACATCCATCGATATTCGATAGGTCCACCAACACGTGCCTCATAGGATAGATGAATCGATAAATGCTCCATAGAGTCGAAGAATCCAGGAGGAAACACCCTCTCTAGCTTGTACAATGTTACCGCAATGACCTTCTCTTGCTTTTCTAGACGATCAACGAGCAATTTCTTAGAACAAAGATCCTGGAAGAATATGCTAAGCTCCGTCAATGGGTCCCAAATAGCCTGCGGTAAGAATTCTCGAAATACAATCGGAATTAACCTCTCCATGAATACGTGACAATCGTGGCTCTTCATACCTGTCAATTTGTTTTCCTTCGGATCGACACATCTTCTCAGATTTGACACATATTCGTTTAGAAATTTTAGGCCCTGGATCCACGGACAAAGTCTCACTTTATCCTCCTTGTCTAGTAAGAAAATTAACTTCGGCATGAACTGTTTTCCATTCTCCTCTATCAAATGCAACGCAGGGCGTTTGCATATTTCTTCTAAGTCCAACCTGGACTTGGGATTGTCTTTCGTTTTTTCCTTTACGTCCATCACAGTATTAATTATGTTATCAAACACATTCTTCTCAATATGTGTGACATCAAGATTATGTTTGATCAGATTGGTACTCCAATATGGCAGATCCCAGAATATGCTCCTCTTTGTCCAGTTTTGATCTCTACCAAATCCATCGCACTTGTACCCAGTTGTAGGATTTTCGATAGCACTTGGAAAATCTCTAACCTCCTCCCAAATCGTGGCTCCGTACTACCTTGGCGGTGGATCACCCTTCTCTACAACGCCGACACGAAATGCATTCTTGTTCCTTCTGAACGGATGATCTTTTGGCAGAAATTGTCGATGAAAATCAAAGAAGCACAATTTTTCTCTATGTTTCAAGCGGAAAACCTTAGTACGATCTATGCAATATGGACATGAGAGACGGCCATGAGTGCTCCATCCAGATAACATTCCATAGGCCGGAAAGTCGTTGATGGTCCACATAAGGGTTGCCTTTATCTGAAAATTTTGCTTCTTGGAAACATCGTATGTGTTAGCGCCTACTTCCCATAACTGATTAAACTCATCTATCAAAGGCTGTAAGTACACATCAATGTTCCTCTTGGGATTGTTTGGACCAGGAATTATAACGGTTAGAAACATGTACTGAGTCTTCATGCACATCCAAGGCGGTAGGTTATACAGAGTGACAATCACAGGCCAACACGAATACTGGGATCCCGAAAGACCAAAAGGAGTAAAACCGTCAGAAGATAGCCTCATCTTGACATTATACGGATTTGAAGCAAAATCATGATACACTCGATCAAAGTGCTTCCACGCTTCTCCATCGGATGGGTGATCCAACACTCCTTCAATCTGTTCTCGCATGTGCCAACTCATATTTTCGGCCGTCTCTTTCACCATAAATAATCTTTGCAACTACGGCGTTAAAGGCAAGTAGTACATTGAATCGGTCGGTCTTGCACCGGTAGACCTTCCTGTACTAGTTGTCTTATAGCGATCAGCACCGCAAAATCTGTACACATCTGTGTCCTTGTCGTCTTTGTAGTACAGCATGTACCCATTGCGACAAGAATAAATTTTCTCGTATCCCATCCAGAGCGATCTCACCATCCTCTTAGACCGATAGAAGTCTTTAGGTAACTTAGCACCCGCCGGCAAGATCTCTATAATCAACTCCAATACTCAATTGTAGCATTCTTACGACATGTTAAAATCTAACTTAATGCTCAACAGTCTTGTAACTGCCTCCAACGGTGAATGATCCTCATAACCAGGATACAATGGAGTCCTTGTATTCTCCAACAACTCTATGAACTTTGCAGCATCGACATTCGGTGCCTCCTCAGCTGCATCATGAACGAAACTAGGCCCCGCAGCATCGAAAACCTTGTTCATGCACCCGTCGTCGTATGCATGATTATCTGAAACAAAATTAGGTCCTGCATACATATACGGCTCAACATAAGGCTCCGGCTCTTATGCTAAAGACACAAGTTCTCCGTGTGCGGTCCCCTGATAGTAATTAGGCGTGAAACCCTTCGAGTACAAGTGATATGTCACTTCCACTTCTGGATAATATTTTACGTTATGACATTTCACACACGGACGCTTAATTTTGGTGCCGTCCATGTACTGAGGGAACGCCTTAGTAAACTGCAGGAACTGCTCTACTCCCGCTATGTATTCATCCCACACACCACACATATCATCAGGACGATGATTGTACATCCATGAACGATTTCGTAAGTAGTAATTCATATCCATTTGGAAATAATTCTGTAAAGATGGACACACATGTTCAGTGCAGTAACTAGTCAAACTGGGTGAAGTTGAGTTGACTAAGTCAATATCTTGGACAAACTAGTCAAACTGGGTGAAGTTGACTAAGTCTAGGCAATTATCCTTCACTAGACATAGACATGGAACAAACATCGATATTTGCAGTGTCCGAACTTCCTAGTGTATATTATAGTAGAGAGACATGGTAACTGTGTGTAGGGGTACAACTTGGGCGTATTGGGTCGGGCTTGAGGTCAACCCGAGCCCAACCAGATGAATCATAAGCCTAATCCGAGCCCAAGCCCGGCCCAACCTCGGGTTCAACATATGAAGCCCAAGACCAAGCACGGATGATCAAGTTGAACTCGGGTTGGGTCGGGTCCATCGGGTAATGTGGAAGTGATAAAGCATTTATGCAGAGGCAACAACTTCGTAGCCAGCCCTAATGTGGAAGTGATGAAGTAATTATCCTTTACTAGACGGGACTGCATTTATCCTAGGACCTAATGAAAACTAGTCCTTAGTAGGAATGGTACAACCAGTCCAATGCATGATATTCATAGCTTATGGTTTCACTCCCCAGTTTTCAGGAGAATCAAATGCTAGTATGAAATCCATGTTTCAGTCCAACATGATACCATAGCAGAACAGTCCCTCAGTTCATATCATCTGATTTCCAGGATACTAAAAAGAGATCATTCTCCAACCAACCCTGAGAACAATTAAGTCTACAAAATCAGCTACTGCTAATAACCATTTAATTCTTAGGTTACAGCCTGCAACCTCCCTTTCTCAGGTGATGTTCAGTCTCAGCCAAGGATAATACCATCTGTTTAGAGATACAAAATCACATATCAGGTTTAATTACCAGTCCTATCTTAGGTGACTGAATAATGTTCAGTTCATAAAGTTGTTATCAGAGTTCAGTCATACACATGCGACTGGTAATCTATTTCAATCACAGTCCAGTGCTAACTAGGATAGTGCAATCAGTCTCTTAACAAAGGTTATTTAAAATAAGGTTCAGTCCAAGCAGGACACAAATTCTAGTTATTCCCAAGCACTGATACTATTTGATAATTCCTATGTTGAGAGTGAAGAAACATTCGAAAGCTTCAAAGATTCCAAAGAACATTACCTATTACAATTTGACCTACTCTGCAATGGTAGCCAAATGTGAAACCTGATTCCTATGGCCATATGAATTTAATTAAACTTTACAAAACTTACTAAAGCCTAACTTCAAGATTGATTTCTCAGTGAGATCTACCCTATTTGTCCATTCCTGGTAACATGAACAGTCAATATATATATATATATATTATGTGTGTGTGTGTGTGTCCGTATGTGTGTGTGTGTCCATGGGAGAGGAGGAGGAGGAGAAGGTGGAGGGAGAGGAGTTAGGTTAGGGTTTACCTGAGGAAGAGGAGGAGCTCAGATTTGGGAAGGAAGAGCTCGAGGAGGAGGAGCTCGACGGAGGGAGGAAGGAGTAGCTGGAGGGGGTAGGGAGTCGCCGGGGGAGGGGGGGAAGGGGTCACCGTGGGGGAGGGAGTAGACGGGGGTCGAGGGGGAAAAAGAGATTCTAAAATTTTTGAGTGAGGGGGAAAAAGGAAGTTGTGTGCCCTAAGTAAAAAAGTTAGCGACGTCACGAGGAGACGTCGCTAAACATCGTAATTATTTTAATATATGGCAACATATTTAATAATATGTCGCAGAACGTCGCTATTCAGTGACGTATTTTATCTCCTGTCGTTGAACGTCGCTATTCAGCGACGTTTTGCGATGTCTATAGAAAGGAGTCGCTATATTCGATATTGAGCGACGTTATTTTTTGCTGTCGCTAAATTACGTCGCTAATAGAGCATATTTTAGTAGTGTTTCGTGAGATGTCATCCCCAAGCGGGTGCATTGGGTATTTCATGTTCATGTACTTTATCATGTGCATCATGTACTCCTTGGACTCGTATCTATTTATGTATACACATGTTCTCATGTGCCGCTCATGTATACTCATGTACAATCATTTACACTCATGTTTACATGAGCTTCTTATATAAAGTAATTATTCATGTACAATAACGTAACTTGACTGGATCCTTATGTGTTGATTGGGGTAGGGGTGAGTAGTAGTGGTTATGTGATCATTATCCCAGTAGGTATTCATGTGCAACTCCGTAGCTTATTCATGTGCAACCTAACCTATTTACATAACCATCTTGTGCTCTAAATCACTTAGCCACTTATAGTTCTTATTTACCATATAGATATTTCCAGTTTACAAATATCTCTCTTATCTTTCATATATATTTCTTACAGTTCATGTATCTTACTCTTTTGCTTGCTTTTCAATTCCTGCCATGATATGAACTGCGTGAGAGATTTTGTGCTCGTTCCTGTCCTGATTGGACCTGTTGAAAATATTACAGATGATACAGAGGGTTTCTGTACCACCTGATATGGAGCATATCTAGATGATATCTGTGAGTGGGATCTTCCGGAGGATCCATCTATAGTTGGGGACACCATCACTTATCTTATTGTATTTGTGTTGTCTTGAGTTGGATTATTTTTGGATGTTATGGTGTTGGTGTTGTTTAGACACTTGGACTTATTTCCCTTCTATTTGTATCTCTTGTGGATTTTATATCTATCTTATTGTGCTGATTATCTACCTCTACTTTTATGATTGAGTTGTATCCTTCTGTGATTGTCCTCCATTGGGATAGTATGTCATATTGTGTTTAGTTGTGATTGTAACTTAGAACAGCGTTTACAGCCGACACTGCGGCGTAGGCTGGATGTACCCACTTCTCGTGCCCCTGTACTGGGTGCGGGTCATGACACCATCAACCCTCCATACGATAAGACGGTCTATACGGCTGACGATGATGAAGCAATAACTGGAAAGACTAGTTCAGGCAAGGCCTATTTACGAAGTTATGACTCAAAGTAGAAGGGGGTAGACGTCTTAGACCCTCCAGCCGTTGTTGCAGCTCTAGAAGCCACTCCACCCAAGCCTCATGTGGTGGACAAAAAAAAAAGACTCGCTTCGACAAGTCTCTAAAAGACAACTCTATACCAGGGCTCAACCGACACTATAATTTTGACATCCTGGCCCAACTTGTTAATACACCGGCCAGCTTCACTCTTTGAGCTCCTACGTCTCTCAAAAGAGACTCGGGACGCCTTGAGTGAGGCCCTTCAACATGCCGACTCTTACTTGACGCAAATCAAGGAGCCAGCAGAAGATCCCACCGCATGTCTCAATTGCGACAGCGTGGTTGACAGTGTGCCTAATATCATATTCTTCCAACAAGACATGCTATTGAAAAAATAGCATGTATACCGGACCCCGGTACTATACAGGGTATATTGGCATGATCAAAGTGGACCGAATACACATCGATCCAGGTTCCTCTCTCAGTATCATCTCCTAGAGTCTGCTCCAGGATCTGGGGATTCCTTTGTATTGGTTGTCCGCTATAAATACTACTATCAATGGCTTCAATGCTTGAAGGAGCTACCCTCTTGAGAAAATTCGTCTGAAGTGCCAGATAGATGAACGGAAGACGGAGACCACCTGCTATGTCATTGACGCAGAAGGAGGGATTTCTTTTAGGAATGCCTTCCCGTGTCATGATCCGCACCCACTTTTCGTAATATGAGTATGGAGCTAAAAGTACAGCCTATGTTGCAGCATCGGTAGTAGTACGCTATCTAGGTATTAATATTAATCTTAAATACAAGAAAATTATATCTAATTTTTCAATCACAATAACTGTTTTATTTACAAATCTAATAATATAAAATAATTTTTGGGAACAAATCGGCAAAACATTTACATAAAAGAAACTAACTAATCTATCTAGAATCTAAGGTCGACCTCCAAGATATCTATATCCACCTGTATGGTCCATAACGCAAAACTAAGAAGCATGCCATATTACCTGCAATGATCCAGTCAGGAAAAGAGGAAAGTAAAACCCTATTGCATTTATCTAACTTAATACAAAATAAAGCTAGACAATAGAGATGCAATGTAACAGTAAAAGAACATGCATGTGAATTGGAAACGATAACATGTACAATAAACTACTAGCATGAACATGTATGAAAAAGACAACTGAAAAGTGAACATGAACAAGTAGAACTAATCAAACAATGCTTCAAGATACCTTTCGATATGTGAACGGTTGGGCTAATACGGACTTCCATACGATGGCTATCACATATTTTTGGTACGGCTAACTTATACATGAGGTGTATAACTTAGCTATCATTCATTAAACATTAATTAGGGTTTGTTCACACATCTACTTAGTATTTTACCTTCCAACTCACTAAAGAGTCAATAAACGATTAATTATATAATGAGCCTATCGTGTCACAATCGTATCTCAACTAGATATCAATGAAAACACAATAATGAATAGCATTACACTGTACTAAGAGTGTAAAGCAATAGTGTACTTGCCTCAATTAGTTGCAGCTATTTATGACTTGATCATGTTGGCACACAATAGTCGTAGAAGTCGTAGGTACGTAAGATGGCCTCTAACGATGGAACAGACCTAGCCATTGGGTCTTGGACATTCCGTTTAGCCTATGATCGATATGAAGTAATCAGAATCACATGAAATAAGAACGTATGACAAGTCATGATTAAGATGGGAATCGAAGACAATATATATAACTATTTTAAAAAATACCTTTGCTATTTGAAAACTTATTAGTGATATATTTTTAGTAAATATTTTGGAAACCATAAAAATCATATTTAAGTCAAAACTATAATTTAAATATATATGAAATAATTATAATAATGTTTTAAGATTTCTAAATCCAATTTGAAAGTCAGTATAGGGCCAAGCCCGGAACTATATTTAGTAAATAACCCATATAAAATCCTCATATATATATATATATATATATATATATATATATATATATTATATATATATATATATATATTATATATATATATATATATATATATATATATATATATATATATATATATATATATATATAAAGATTCTATAAATATTATTAAGCCCAAAAATACCTATATATATTCTTGGAAAAATATTATTTATATATTTATTTACAAAAATAATAATACTTATGACATAGTATAAATGTACATTTTTTTAGAAGAACTCATGAACCCAATAGCCCAGCTATTAATAACTAGATATTATAGAATCCAAATACCCATATAGGTGGCTTGACCCAATTCCCTAATAATCTAAGCCCAGTTGAAATATAAAAACTAAAATAGATATAAAAACCTCAAGGCCCAATAGTCTAAAATAAAGCTAAAAAAATAAATAAAAAATAAAATAAAAACCAAGCCCAATGAATTGGGCCGAATACCCAGCCCAAAACTCGGCCCTATAACAACCTACATACTCGCTAAACATCTCTCTTTCTTGAGAGAGAATGTACACCAGAATTAATAAATAGTATAGGAAGGAAGAGAAGAAAACGAAGGTGCAGAGATCACCTTCTTCGGTCGGCGAGGAGGACTACAAGCGATCAGTAGAGGCACACAGCTCGGTGAAAAGACCATGAGGTCTGCTGATTTGGAGGCGAGGCAGACGGTAGCCATTATGGACACCGGAGGAGGAGGTGGCTCGGTCGTAGATCTGGAGAAAGGGTACGGCAGACACGGTTTGAGGAGCAGCCAGATCCGTACGATGGTGGCTCGATGGCTGACCGGGTGAGGCGCTGCTAGGTCTGGGTAGAGTGGCCTCGACTCCGGATGGCGGTGGTCGGTCGCGATCGGGTCGTACGGCACACAGATGAGGTTTTGATGGCAGTGGTCAGGTAATTTATGGTTTTATGGTGGTGCTAGGTGGAAACGATGAACGGGGGTGGTTGCGGTGTGTTTATGGAGGTAGCGATGGCAACCGAGGTGGTGTTGTATCACTGGCAGAGGAAAGGGAAAGGCAGTCGTCGATGGTTAGGTGGCCTGGCAGAGGCAGCCAAAGGAGGAGTCGGTGGGGGTGCTGTAGAGACACGGCGGGGTCCGAGGAGATCCAGGAGATTGGAAGAGGTTGTCGTAGAGAGAACCATAGCAGACACTGGGATGGTCGGGCTGCGATCGTCGAGGCGACGTCCAGGCGGTGGAGATGACGGACACAAAAACGACAAGCTCGGAGGCGTAATAGGTCATGGCGATGGTGGCGACGGCCTACTGGCTGGTGTCTACATCTAATTAGATTTAGGGTAGGGTTAGGAATAGGGAATTCGTGTCCTGTGTGACAAGAAATGGGGGACGTATCCGGTGTGTCAGACCCAAGAAAAAAGTAACTGTAATATTATAGTAGAAAGACAAGAAAAAAGAATGGACACGGACATGGTACATGACACAAAATTTACTACGATGGTGTTAATGGTGTTTGAGATGTGCGAACATGGTGATGGAGACGGTTTGGGTTTATTAGGTTGGGGGAGAATTTGTGGAGAAAATAAAAGGAGAACTCTGTTGGCCCATTGGTCATGGTCAATCCTGATTTTAATAATTGATCAAATTCTGTCTCGATATACGAATCAATTTAGATGTTTACATACGACATTTTGGACACTGATCAAAGATTGGATATCTACTCAGTTCAAGACCGAAGCTGTTTGCCACTCAAGATTGTATTTCCTTAATGCAATGTCATTTTCATTTTTATTGAGTCTATGTCATTTTCATTTTTATTGAGTCTAGGAATACTTTGTACACCAAGTCGTACTGGCAAATAGGTTATCCGAAATCGTTTTTCAAATCTGACCTATCTTTCTAAAATGACCTATGTTTTTGAAAAGCATCTATTCTACAAAAAGCTTCTGAAGGATTTTCAAAAAGCCAAAAATTATTTTTCACAAAATCAATGGACCAAAACCTGACAGAACTCGGCCAGAGTTCGGCGAAGATGAACGTTATATGAACGTTTGATTTTGAACTTGGTCTTCCTTCAGTTGCTGTTGGTTACAAAGAGTTCTGTCCGAATTTTGCCCGAATTCTGTCAGAGTTCTGCCTTTGGAAAAGCTATAAATAGAGAAGGATTTCGATCACTTAAAAATACCAATTCACTTTCATCTCTTCTCTTCTAAAGCTTACATTTCTTCCAAAGAGTTCTAAAAAGCTTCTATTTTCAAATCACAAGCCAGTTACAATCCTCTAGTCGATTTGCCAGTGCGGTACGGTCTAGAAGTTTCAGAGCGATTGTAATCAGAGGCTTGATTGAAGATACACTCTTAACTATTGAAGTTTGTCGTGTTCTTCGTATCAAAGCTTGCGTATGTAGAAGTTGCATGGACTTAGTATGAAAACTTGCTGGATTTTTCAATAGTGGATTCAACTGGAAGCTAGAGTTCTTCCGACTGGACTAGTCCTCACAAGAGGAAAACTAGTATAAATCTTTGTGTTTGTGTTTGCCTTTTGATCACTCTTTTTTATTACTGTTAATTATTTTGTGATTATTATTATACCTGTGATATAACTGCTAACTAATTTTTTAATTAGCAATATTCCGTTGCCTACTCTATTCACCCTCTAGAGTATTCTGCTTTACGATTTCGTTCCTACAATTGGTATCAGAGTGGGTTATACAGGTAAAGCAAGGTAAAATTGCAGCTATATTCAGTTAATTTTTCAATTGTTATATAGATCATAGAATTACACATGGCAACTGTAAAATTTACAAATGAAGGCCAAGCCACAAACAGACCTCCACTGTTTGACAGCACGAACTACACTTATTGGAAAATATGTATGAGTTTCTTCCTAAAATCTTTTGATTTTGACTTATGTTCTATAGTTATTGATGGCTACAAAAAGCCTCCTCGTATTAATGTTGATGGAGTTTTAGTTGAAAAACCCCATAACAAATATACAGAGGATAAAAAGAAAAAATGGCAGTCTTGACGCACGTGCTATTAACGCTTTATTTTGTGCTTTAGACAAAACTAAATTCAACAGGGTGTCGACTTGCACAACATCAAATGAAGTGCGAAAACTTCTCGAAGTAACCCACGAAGGAACAACACAAGTCAAGGAGTCAAAAATTTGCAGACTTACTCAGGAGTACGAGGCATCCAAAATGGAGCCAAGTGAATCAGTCACTCAGATGTTTACGAGATTCTTGGATATTGTAAATCCTTTGTCTTCATTAGGCAAGGAATACAGTAACCATGAAAAGGTTCGCAAACTTCTACGAGCTCTCACAAAGAACTGGATTCCAAAGACTACAGCAATCATTGAAGGAAACGACCTCTCAACAATGTCTCTGGAAATACTCATGGCTAAGCTACTCACTCACCAGTTAGAACTTCAAGATTTTGAAAACACTACACCAAAGGAGAATTCAGAAAAGTAGATCGCTCTTAAGGCTCAACATAGAAGAACTGTCGAAGATGATTCTGACGACAGCGACTATGACTCTGAAGATCAAGCTCTTCTGGTAAGAAAATTTAAGAAGTTCATGAGATTTAACATGAGAATAAAATATAGCAACAATGACAACAACAAGGAAGATCCTATTTGCTACGGATGCAAGAAGAAAGGACACATGAAGAAAGATTATCCAACAGCATCATCATTAACAAAAAAAGCAGCAAATATGAAAGGCTACCTGAAGAAGTCTACATCAAGGAAGTACGCTAACACAAGCATATGGCATGAAAGCGAAGCCAGTGATTCAGAAGACGAACAATCAGATGATGCTGCAAATGTATGC